>JARHVA010001349.1:725000-875000 GCA_037957365.1 Torreya grandis | reverse complement strand
GACCACACTGACTTTGATTCTAATGATGACAACCATTATTCTTCTCAAAGAGAATATGAATTCAATGATGATGATTGAATTGATATAAAGACTAGTTACGAGGTCTATTTATGGCCATGAATGTGAGTAAAATAATCTTTTTTTGTTGTTTTTATACCTCACCACTTTTAAAAGGTGGTAATCTATTGGTCATGTCGATAGATTCCTTATTCTTTTATGTTTGATAGTGTGCAATGGGTCCATAACCCACTAACTTTTGGCATCTTGCCTTCTATCTATTGATTCAACATCTTTATGTCAATCGTTGATCTTCTCATTACATCTTATAAATATGAAAAGTTTTTCATGTCATAAGCATTGATTGCCTTGAGTCGAGTCTAGTGTTTTAGTCTTAGAAATTTAGGAAAAAAACGTATGCTCTTCACTTGCCCTCTCTATGGGATCCTACAAATCAATTTTATTTATAAAAATGATGTTTATGATATGTTTCTTGTGTAGAATTACTTTGATATATGTTGTAATAGCATGTCTGTAATTACTCTATGTAGCCTTAAAGTGTCGATCCTTACCCATAATGGTATCAAAGTGATTACAAATATCTTTTCTCAAAGAAATATATGCTAAAACTTCTGCATATGTGATTTTTGAAAGAATGTTTTTACAATAACAAATTATAGCTACTGAGCAAAAATATTCTCTATGCTTAGCTCAATAAAAAAGGCAAAATGATATTTTGTCTCAAGAATTTTAGTTTAAAATCCATAAAGCTCTTCTAGTTGAAGCTGCCTATCAACTTGACACATATGATAGAGTTACTTGGAGAAAGAAGTGAATCTATCAACTTCAAATCTTCTTAGCCAAAGCTCAGACTAAATTGCAAGATCTTATGAAAGAAGAAGCTCTTGCCGATAAACATGAACAACTCTTTGAAGAAGAATTGCTCCAAGTAACTAATGAGATAAAATCTCATTTTGAGGAGGGGAAACCTCTCATGACAATTGAAATATACATCAAATATCAATATATAATACTAATAATTTAGTATGTAAAATTTAGACTAAATGTGATGGTTTTAAACTATATAGATTGAATGTCTTGCTTGACATAGGTGTTGATATTTTTCTTGCTAGATATCATTCTATTCCTACTGATATATAGAAAAATGATTTTCATAAGTTGACTTTTAATACAAAAATTATAGTTTTAAAATTATTTACAATTATTTCTGTTATGCTTGGCAATTCTATCATTTTAAGATGCTTGGTAATTCTATGAAATGCCAATGTATGACATGATGATTGGTTCAGATAATTTGTCTACTTTTTATCCAATTACAATTCAGCCACATGAAATAATTTTTGTAGAGAAATATTTTTTATATAAGATATCTAGTTATGAATGCAGAGTCCCTATAAAAGAAAAGCTAAAAAAATCAGTTGATACTAGATGGATACAGTAAAAAATAAATCTTTGTCATGCTAGCATTGAACCAATAATTAAAAAACTCAAAAAGAATTGCTGCTCTAAAAATACTTTATCATTCATAAATAGGAAAATACATGAATGCAAAATTGAATTAAAGATGATAAAATATAAGAATGACAAAGAAATAAAACCCAAGTTCAAGGCACATCACTCAGAAATGTCTCCTTCACTTAGATAAAAATGTTTTTAGAAAATAAAGCAATTAAAAGAATAAGATTTGATAAGAGATTCTAATATCCCTTTGGCTTGTGAAGCATTTTATGTGAATAAAAGATCAAAACAAATAAGGAAACATAAAAGGTTGGTCATACATTATGTTCTTATTAATAAATATGTATTACCTGTTCAACATTGAATTCCTTCGAAAGATAAAATTTTGTAAAGAATAAGTGGAAGTAAAGTTTACAACAAGTTTGATTTAAAACCAAGATTTTGATAGATACATGTAACAAAACAAGATAGGTATAAGACTGACATTTGTCACTCCATTTAGACAATATGAATGGAATGTTTTACCCTTTGGCTTAAAGACTACTCCTAACATATTTCAAAAAATGATGAATAATATTTTCTCAGCATATTCTAATTTTATCATTGTCTATAGAGATGATATATTAGTATTTTTAAAATCTTTTAAAGATCATATAAAACATCTAGAACAATTCTATCATATTGTATTTGACAATGGTTTCATTCTATCCAAGAAAAAAAGGTCAATTTTTAAATATGAGATTGAGTTCTTAGGAGTTATTATCAAATCAGGGACGTTGTAGTTTAGAAACATGTTTTAAGAATATTAAGAATTTTTTTGATGAGTTCAAAGATAAAAAAATTACTAAAAAAATTTCTTGGTTGTGTAAACTATGTAGCAACGTATTATTATAAAATTTCTCAAGACATAATACTTCTAAATAAGTGACTAATAAAAAATCCTCCAACATGGTCAGATAAAATGACAAAAATAGTTCAAAGAATAAAATAGAATTGTCAAAGTTTACCACCTTTAGTTTTACTTAGTAATGGTCTAAAGATTATTGAAATAGATGCTTTAAAACTATATTAGGGTGTAGTTCTTAAAGAAATGCTATTAGATGGTTCAGAAAAACCTTGTAAATTTGCTTCAAAATATTTTAAACAAGCTCAAAAAAATTATCATTCTACTCACAAATAAATTCTTACTGTTATAAAGGTTATTCAAACTGTTATGTTCTTTGTGAGATCAATTTTTTTTTGTTAGATCTGATTTGAATAACTTTATGAGTATTCTTCATTCTATTGATAATCTAAAGAAAGGATCTGTGAGTAGGTTAATCAAGTGGGCAACATTTCTGTCAGACTTTGATTTCTCTGTTGAACATATTATTGAAAAAAAGAATTGTCTTGCTAATTTTATATCTAGAAAATTTAATTCAGAATAATCAGTCATGACAATAATAGTTTCAGAAGTTCATGAAGAATTTCATCAACATATATGGAGATCTACTTCATATGTTGCTAATCAGTTAACTCATAAAATCAATTCTCTCACAAAAAAATCTCATGAAGCTTTTGTAAAACTTAATAATACTTATTTGGTATGGACATCTTAGTTTCAAGAACCTGATGGCAAAAAGTGGTGTTCCACAATAATGTTCTATCATGAAGCTAATAATTTAAAGATTACTAGTATAAATAATCTTTTTAAGAATTTTATTTATAGACATGGTTTTGAATTCTTGATCCAATTGTCTACCTTCTGGTCAAGTTTTAATCCTGCAATAGAGAATTTTTGATCATCTGATGAAATTCCAGATTATTTATATGAATTTCTAGATTATATTATGCAAATGAAAGCTTCTGATGATCCTATTGTTTGTATCCCTCCAGATCAAGAAATATATTTGTTGCTTTAAAGATACCTTTTAAGATTAAATTTAAAATATTTTCAATTCAAAATTTCTAAGCTAATCTACATGTCAGTTTAGCTCCTACACAATCATTAGTGGCTCTTTAAAAATGGTTCACTATAAGTCATCAAGCTGTGTTTTCTTCTACACGTAACGGTCATATTTTGAAGATTCTATCAAATTTATATATGAATCACACTGAATTTGATTCTAATGATGACAACCATTATTCTCTCTATGAAGAATATGAATTAAATGATGATGATTAAATTGATATAAAGACTAGTTACAGAGTCTATCTATAGCCATGAATGTGGGCATGATAACCCTCTTTTATTGTTTGTGGACCTCACCACTTTTATAAGGTGGTAACTTGTCAATCGTGTTGATAGATTCCTTGTTCTTTTGAGTTTGATACTACTAGATTTATTATCTATTTTTGGAAGTCATATCATCTACCTTTGTTTCAAATGATTGTTGTTGTAGTTTGATACTGCTAGATTTATTATCTATTTTTGGATAAGCTGACTATGATGGGTAGTAGAATTATCATTCAAAACATTAATAGTTCTAGTAATTTCTCCTTTTTGATATAACTCAATGTTTTTTAACATTTTTGAAACCTGATCAAGACTTTGCTGTATTTCTGAAACTTTATTATTCAAACATTTAGTAGCAAGATTATTCTAATTCATTAACTTAACTTTTGTAGACTAATCAAGGCTCTTGTTAATAGATTTGAGGTAATAAATCTGTGCTCTATATTTTCTATCTAGTGAATATTGATTGAAATCAACAGGGTTTGGGAATCTTTTTTTTATGTATGATTCATCTCCTAAAAGAGTTTTCCATATATGACCTATTTTTTCTACATTTCTAGACTGTTCTCCAAAATTTCTTTCCATATTAATTCTTTTGGCTTCAGCAAGTAACTTCTTATTTTTCTCAAGCAGCCTTTTTATAGTTAAATCAGTTTTAACCATGTCAATACTAGATTAGTTTGGATGACTTATGATTTTTGGACAATTAATACAGTAATATGAATCTACTTGAGGGTCATGGATTTTCTTTAGATGTAGGCAGTGAGTATTTATTGGAGGTAAGGGTTGCTATAATTGTATACTTAGCATATGATCTTTTAGATCATTTTGAGAATCAAATTTGATAATAGATTTGTTTGGAAAGTCTTTTACAGATGTGGTAAATGATAAATTGTTTTTGATCTTCTGAACAAAGTCTGTGTCTATAATCTATTTTTTGAGAAATTTAAGATCAAACAAAGAGATTGATTCAACTGAGATTATCTAACTATTTTCTATAGCATGACACACCATACTTTTGCCTTGCATGGGAGTGTGCTTTATGACATGATGGAGGGTATTGGTTAGGCGATACATGACTTGATATTTAGCAGCAAGAGGACAAGATCTAGGGATCATATCTAATCCATGAGTTTAAAGGATAAGCTTTAAGACTTTATTTAGGTTCTGTTCTTGATGAATGGTGATTGGATAATTTGGATACATAGCTGTGAAAATTAAACCATCATGAAGACTAGTTTGAACAACATTCTGTAAGCAAGCACTAAAGCTTGTATGTCTGTTATCAAGCAAGCATCCTAAAATACTGACATTTAAACCTTTTCTAAATAAAGGAAAAATACGAATAGTAACAGCTTCAATATGTAAAAACTTATATTTAGACTATGATTTTAACTGTTAGATAGTTTAATCATCAACTATTTGTAAGTGGTATTTATAATCATCATTGTATTTGACTTGGATAACATTTTCAGAAAAATTTATAGAGATTTTAGCAATTAAATGAAATGGTGAAAGTTTATCATAGACATCTATGGCATTAAGAAGTGGGAGTTTCCATTTAGGACTAGGATTTTCTTCATTAAATTCTACAGTTGCTTCATTTGCAAAAAATAATGAGATAACAGATATATCAGAGAGAGTATAGACATCAGAGATACCTATAGTATCTAGAGTTATATAGTTTGATGCATCCATATTCTTCGTATCATCGGTACTATATATATCCTCAATCACACCTTCCTCATAGATTTATGAGATCATTCCCTTCCCTATTGTCTAAAGATAATATGGAAATAATGGACCAGAATAACAACAAGATAGATATAGATAACAAAAGATGAAATATAAATTTTATTGATATATCAGATAAATATTATCGAAGCAAAATGTTTTGAGCATAGTCTTGACAAAATATTAACATGGCTTTGATACCATTATGGGTAGAGCAAAAAGTAAATATCTGTCATGCTAGCATCGAACTAATAATTAAAAAACTCAAAAAGGATTGCTACTCTAAAAATCTTTTAGCATTCAGAAATAAGAAAATATATGAATGTAGATTTGAACTAAAGATGATAAAATATAAGAACGACGAATAAATAAAACCCAAGTTCAAGGCACATCACTCAGAAATGTTTCCTTCAATTAGAGAAGAATGTTTTGAGGAAATAAAGCAATTAAAGGAATAAGGTTTGATAAAAGAATCTAATAGCCCTTGGAATTGTGAAACATTTTATGTGAATAAAAGATCAGAACAAATAAGGGGAGAGAAAAAGTTGGTCATAAATTATGTTCCTCTTAATAAATATCAATAAATCCAAGTAATAGATTCATATATATATATATATATAATAAAAAATGGGAATTTTAATCAGTGAACAATTGTGTAGTAAATATTACCTAGATGCAATATCAACCCGGTGAATGAGTAAATATATAACAACATTAAACTTATGCAATTAGAAAATTATTAAGGAAGTGGCATAAATTAATGTACTTTTAATAAAAAATATGTTCAAGAGTTGGGATTTACACCCTCAAACACCCTCTCAACTATTGGACCTCACTCAATTATTAGGTCCTCTCTCTTAGTACACAAAAAGTAATAACAATAAACATAACAAACATTAATGGTTTGATTTAGAGATATAATGTTTCTATAGTCTATGTCATGGAAGTAACAATTAATGCATGCATGTGTGTGTAACTAAAATGAATAATTTTAGCTTTTTATATATATATATATAAAATCACATTCATATACGCTTAATGGCGATATGTGTGTGTTGTGCACACACACACAAAATGTCTATGTCAAGATTGGTGTAGAGAGTACGTTGCATGACAGTTTTGAAGTTGTTTTTTTGTTTCCATGATTTAGAGGCCAAGATTTGTATTTTTTGTGATGCTAATTGAACTGATTTGAACTCACCTTGATCATGATATGAAGGTTGAATGGAAGCATTATGTGATCAATTTTGAAGTTGCCCACATTCTTATTTCATATTTTATGACTATAATAATTTGAGGATGTGGATTAATTGTTTTGATTTTTAATTGATCACTTTGTAGATATTTTTAAGGAGAAAAATTTGGATATCTAAAATCCTTTATTTATGAGTTATTAAATGCATATAAAAATTCTTACATCATTAGGGTGATCTGAAAGTTATCCTTCTAAAGATAGCGAAACATATTTTCCCATTCATGTCAGGCAAGAAATTTATGCATTATACTATAAGACGGTGATTTCACCACTATTTAGGATTTGAAATTACCAAATTATTAATTGTCACATGTTGTATGCATGTGTTAATATGAACATTCAAATCTATTGTACTGCTGGCATCTTAGGTATGAGATCATAAACAAACCATGTTTCTAGAGCAACAAGTTTTTCCCATATTATTGTTTATGTTTGCTATAATAATGATTATGGGTTTGTTTTGATAAATATGTGTAGGTGGGCATATCAACCCAGTTGTTACATTTGAATTATTTCTTTGTAGGAATGTGTCCTTTCCAAGGCTTGTGATGTGAACGTTATTAAATGCATATATAGATGCTTACATCATTAGGGTGATATTCATGTGAGGTGAATAATTTACACATTGTATTGTAAGATGATGCTTTCACCATTATTTAGGATTTGAAACCACCAAATTATTAACCATCACATGTTGTATGTGTGTGTTAATACGAGCATTTGAATCTATTGTATTTTTGGCATCTTAGGTCCGAGATCATAAACAAACCATGCTTTTAGAGAAACAAGTTTTTCCCATACTATTATTTAAGTTTGATATACCAATGTTTATGGATTTGTTTTGATACATATATGCCGGTGGGAATATCAACCCAGTTGCTACATTTGAGTTTGATGTAGGAGCATCTACATTCAAATTTAATTTAGTGTATTGTCCCTCCAAAATGTTGTCTTAGAGGAGTAATTGTAAATGTAAATGTAAAAGGTGAAAAAAAGTCAAAAATGGAAGTTAGTTTGAATCTCCTACGTTGGAAGACAATCTTGGCGTGTAGAGAAGATTAAGGAAATAGTTGAAATCCCCCAAGTATAGTCGGTTGTTTGAGGAAATCATGTATGTTTGTTTAGAGTCCAAAGTTGGACATAGGAGTTAGAAAGAAAAGAGTTTTATATGTAACAAATGTTTTTGATCAGCCAATCGAAGAGGAAAATAGGGAGGATCTCCTTGGGAAATGGAAGCCAATTCAGAGGAGGATCTCTAGGAGAGAGAAAAGGAGAAAAGACAAATACAAGCAAGAGAATTTCACTGTTGAATGAGATGCCGAATGGAAGAAGCTCGCTGCTGAATGAGGTGAGCAGAGAATGTACAATGCATAGTTTGTTTTGCATGAACATCGGAGAAGATGAAATATGCCTTCTAAAAGACTTTTGAGCCTTGGGCACAGAGAATGATGATGTTGCAAAGTTGTTTTCTGTAGAGTTCTATTTGCTAGCCGGAAGGGAAGAGAATGATAGTCTCGAATATGGCATGATCATATTTTGTTTTATTTGCACATTCTCAAATCCAAGAAAAGGGGTTTTGATCTATGTTGTTGCATGGCCTTTGGCCATGAAGGATATATATATGTGATTGTCTATTGATCAAAGCCAAGTCTAGATTCCATAATGCTTATTTAAAAGGAAGACCGTGTGGGATCTGCATCTGTGGAAATGGTGCTTGCTGGTGCTCGTCTTGTTCTGTGGAAGGCTTGTTTCTGGCTGGGCTATTCATGTTTTTGTGTTCTTTGTAGAGAGAAACTTTTTACTCAGGAAGAGGGTTTTGTATTTCATGTATGGGTTGAGAAAAGCTGTGTAGAATTCCCTGTGGTTGGGACTTGTTCTTCTGGCCTGGCATTATCTCTTCGACAAAAAAAAGTGGAGAGGGAGACCAAGAGTCAGTCGCTGCATTATGTTAACAAGATCCTTAGTAGTTACTGTTAGGCAAAAATCGTAGATTGTGGGAAACTACTGGAGAAGTGCCCAGGAGGAGGCATGAGAAGAACTATTAGAAGAAGAACCTGAATATTAGAGGAGGTCGCAGATCAAGATGGAGATCACTGTAAATGATAGGCCTCCGTTACATTGCTATCATCTATGCCTTTGGATGGTTCGTTGAAATCACCATTCCCACCCATAAAGCGATGCATACATAAGAAAATCAAAGACCGCTCAAATAGATCATGAGAGGTAAGCACAATCTTCATTTTGATTGAAATAAAAATAATAATGCAAAAATCTTACTGCAGTCTGCTTTATTAAAAAAATAAAAAAAATGTGGAACCTGCCTACAAAAGGAGAATGCAAGCCACCAACCACAGCTTGGAAGGAAAGCATTCAAATCTAGGCAAAAGTGTAGAAGATCATAAGGTGCCCGTGGAAACGATGTTAGAAAGATAGAGTTGGAAATTGTCTATGAAGAGTAATTAATATAGACGCTGGCTATATAAATCTTTTCTACAGGGAGAATGTGAAGATTAAATATTTTGTCTACATTCAGATTATCCCTATTTGCTATTTAAATAATTCTACCTATCTGTATTGAATGCAGTGAGTAATCATTTTGATAAATGATGGATACATATATGATTTAATTTTGTTTACAGAGAAGTCAGATATATATGTTTTAGTCCTGTTTGCAAGATGTCTGTATTCCATGTCTTGGAGTTTTGAGGTTTGGACCATTAGCAACTACAAAATGCTGGTATAGATTAGAGATTTGCCTTGTTGGATGTATGCTAGTTATTAATTAGGTAAAAGAGCAGTCTAAGGATAGTTTCATCATTTGGTATCAGAGCTTGAAGCTCTTAGGAATTGGTAACTTGTTGTTGGTTGTGATTTCTAAGGAGTTGTTACAGGATTTGGTAAGAGGATTAGCAGGACAAGCACTGGAAGACCCTGGGGAGAAAAGGTATGAATAATTTTGATATTTGATTTGAAGTTTATTGTGTTGAGAAGCAATCAAGTGAAGAAGTTTCAGGTTTAAGGCAGCCAAGCCATTGAGGCTTAAGAAGAGAAGAAGCTAAGGAAGGCTTAGTGAAGATCCAAGAAGAAGCTTAGATAGTTTGCCAAAAGACTAAGGTGAAATAGACTTAGGTGAGGTAAAGGATAGAGTTTGAAGCTTGAAGAGCTCAAAAGTAAGGGAGCAAGTGAATGCTCAAGAGGAAGATCCAAATCAAGGTAAGCTTGGATTTGTAATTTGTGTTTGTTGAAGAGTTGTCTAAAGAATTACTGCAGGATTGAGAGAAGGATCAAAAGACTAGGATGCAAAAGGCCTAGGTGAGATCAAGGAGATTGTCAAAAGACCAGTCAAAGAGAAAAGGCTTGGGTGAGATAAGGGATTCAGAGACCAAGGTGGAAAAGACTTGGGTGAAGATCTTAGAGATGGAAGTGTTGTTGAAGGCACTACAAAGCAACAAGGTACATGAGGGCACCAAGAAGAAAGCAAGCATCAAAGGTATGAACAGTTTTGTAATTGATAAAGAGATTGCTAATTTGAAGAGAGAGTTAGCTAAGATTAAAGATGAATATGAGTCTTGGATGTAGATGGACAAGCAAGCATGGGTATGGCCAATGAAGAAGAGGTTGAAGTGGCCTATAGATCTCCTAAGGAAAAGGAGAAGAAGGCAAAAGAAGATTGCCATGAAGAGAGAAGCCCATAGAGGCTTGAAGAAGATAAGAAGGTTCTCATTGTGGAGAACAAGAGAAGAGAAGAAAGAAAAGAGGAAGTGCCAAGAAGAGCACTTGAAAAGATGAGAGTGTTGGTGAAGAAAACACTCATAGGGACCTTGTGGTCTCTTGTTTTTATTTCTAATATCATCTTTGCATGGGTAATTACAGGTATGAGCAGCCTTATGAAGGTCAAGAGAAGGGCCTTGGAGAGTGAAGAGATTGGTGCAAGGGAAGACACCAAGTACACAAGGGAATGTGTAAGAGGAAAGAGAAGTAAGTTTACTGCTGTTGATAAAGAAGAAGAGATGCATAGGTTAATGCATAGAAAGAAGAGGTAGAAGAGGAAGCTGAATTCCATGATGCCATTGAATTCCAAGAGGAAGAAAGAGAGCAGCCAAGCATAAAGGGAGAGAAAGATTGCTCCATAGAACCAGCTATCAAAGAGGTAAATGAAGTGCTAAAATCTGATTTTGATTGTTATTATGAGCATGAAGCTGCTAATGTACAAGTGCAAGAGTTAAGGAAGATGATAGAGCCTTCAAAAAGAGAATTTAAGCATGGGTATGTGATGCCTAAATGGTGGAAGAAGCAAACTCCCAAGCAACAAGAAGTGCTGGTACAAAAGCATGGTTACAGGATGCCTACATGGCTTGAGAAGAAAAATGGTAAGAAGAAGAATCAGATGTGGGTGCCTAAGAAGGCAAAGAGAAAAGAGAGGATGGAAAGTGATTCCAGTAGCCAAGAGAATGAAGATGAGAAAGAAAACTTCTCAAAGAATAATGAGGTACAGCATCAGGATGCAAAGATGAAAGGTAAACAAATTGTTTGTGATGATGTTTTTGAATCTTTCAATGATATTTTCATGGGAAATGAAGAATGGAAAGTGGATGTGAAGACTAATATGCAGCAAGGAGAGAGCTCTAAATGGATGAAGGATGAGAAAAGGGGAGAGTATGTAGCAAGGCAATGCCTCATTGAATGCAAGAAACAAACAAGATGGCTTCAAGCAGAGATTGAAGAAAGCAAAGAGATATAAGGTAAGGACACTACAATTGTATTTGATAAGTATAATGATGAAGAAGTTGGTTTATGTGAAGACAAGCTAAGAAAATATGAGATAAGAGGTCAAGGGCAAGTAATACTTGTGAATGATAAGCCCAAGTTTGATGAAGAAAATAGTGAGATAGATGAGATCTTACTAAAGGAAGAGTTGAAGATGCTGGAGGAGCTGTTTGGTAATTCAAGAGAGATGAAGGAAGGTACAAGACATGGTGAAGATATCATTGGGAAAAGTGAAACAAGAAAAGAGCAAAGCAAAGAGGCAAGGACAGTGTTGGTCAAGAAATAAGAGCAAGCATGTGAAGACAGCCAAGAGGCTTCATG
This sequence comes from Torreya grandis, assembly GCA_037957365.1. Classification (NCBI taxonomy): domain Eukaryota; kingdom Viridiplantae; phylum Streptophyta; class Pinopsida; order Cupressales; family Taxaceae; genus Torreya; species Torreya grandis. Next base: position 863,232 of record JARHVA010001349.1, on the reverse strand, counting down.
GCCTAAAGATTTTGATTCTAAGGTGGATTTGAATGTTTTGTATGCAGGTATGAAGATTTCTAAAGTGAATGACATAAATGAGTCATTGGAGAAGCTTATGGAACAAGAATAACTAGAAGACATATATGAAGATGAAGAAGCATGGAAGCTGGAGATGACAGCTGAAAAGGAAATGAGAAGAAGGACATATCTAAAGAGGAAGAAAAGCAAGAAGCTGAAAGACAAAGATTACCAAAGACAAACATCAGTATTGGCATTGACAACAAGACCTTGGAATCCAGGTATAAAGTGTGGAGGAAGCATTTCATTTGAACTAAGGATCAAATTGTTTCTAGAGGGAGAGTATGATGCAGGAGCATCTACATTCAAATTTAATTTAGTGTATTGTCCCTCCAAAATGTTGTCTTAGAGGAGTAATTGTAAATGTAAATGTAAAAGGTGAAAAAAAGTCAAAAATGGAAGTTAGTTTGAATCTCCTACGTTGGAAGACAATCTTGGCGTGTAGAGAGGATTAAGGAAATAGTTGAAATCCCCCAAGTATAGTAGGTTGTTTGAGGAAATCATGTATGTTTGTTTAGAGTCCAAAGTTGGACATAGGAGTTAGAAAGAAAAGAGTTTTATATGTAATGAATGTTTTTGATCAGCCAATCGGAGAGGAAAATAGGGAGGATGTCCTTGGGAAACGGAAGCTGATTCAGAGGAGGATCTCTAGGAGAGAGAAAAGGAGAAAAGACAAATACAAGCAAGAGAAGTTCGCTGTTGAATGAGATGCCCAATGGAAGAAGCTCGCTGCTCAATGAGGTGGGTAGAGAATGTACAATGCATAGTTTGTTTTACACGAACAATGGAGAAGATGAAATACACCTGCTAAAAGACTTTTGAGCCTTGGGCATAGAGAATGATGACGTTGCAAAGTTGTTTTCTGTAGAGTTTTATTTGCTAGCCAAAAGGGAAGAGAATGATAGTCTCGAATATGGCATGATCATATTTTGTTTTATTTGCACAGTCTCAAATCCAAGAAAAGGGGTTTTGATCTATGTTGTTGCATGGCCTTCGGCCATGAAGGATATATATATGTGATTGTCTATTGATCAAAGCCAAGTCTAGATTCCATAATGCTTATTTAAAAGGAAGACCGTGTGGGATCTGCATTTGTGGAAATGGTGCCTGCTGGTGCTCGTCCTGTTCTGTGGAAGGCTTGTTTTTGGATGGGCTATTCATGTTTTTGTGTTCTTTGTAGAGAGAAACTTTTTACTCAGGAAGAGGGTTTTGTATTTCGTGTATGGGTTGAGAAAAGCTGTGCATAATTGCCTGTGGTTGGGACTTGTTCTTCTGGCCTGGCATTATCTCTTTGACAAAAAAAAGTGGAGAGGGAGACCAAGAGTCAGTCGCTACTTTATGTTAATAAGATCCTTATTAGTTACTGTTAGGCAGAAACCGCAGATTGTGGGAAAATGCTGGAGAAGAAGTGCCCAGGAGGAGGCATGAGAAGAACTATTGAAAGAAGAACCTGAAGATTGGAGGAGGTCGCAGATTAAGGAGATCGCTGTAAATGACAGGTCTCCGTTACATTGCTATCATCTGTGCCTTTGGATGGTTCATTGAAATCACCATTCCCACCCATAAAGTAATGCATACACAGGAAACTCAAAGACCACTCAAATAGATCGTGAGAGGTAAGCACAGTCTTCATTTTGATTGAAATAAAAATAATAATGCAGAAATCTTACTGCAGTCTGCTTTATTAAAAAAATAATCAAAATGTGGAACCTGCCTATAAAAGGAGAACACAAGCCACCAACCACAGCTTGGAAGGAAAGCGTTCAAATCTAGGCAAAAGTGTAGAAGATCATAAGGTGCTCGTGGAAATGATGTTAGAAAGATAGAGTTGGAAATTGTCTATGAAGAGTAATTAATATAGACGCTGGCTGTACAAATCTTTTCTACAGGGAGAATGTGAAGATTAAATATTTTGTCTACATTCAGATTATCCCTGTTTGCTATTTAAATAATTCTACCTATCTGTATTGAATGCAGTGAGTAATCATTTCGATAAATGATGGATACATATATGATTTAATTCTATTTACAGAGAAGTCAGATATATATGTTTTAGTCCTGTTTGCAAGACGTCTGTATTCCATGTCTTGGAGTTTTGAGGTCTGGACCATTAACAACTACAAAATGCTGGTATAGATTAGAGATTTTCCCTGTTGGATGTATGCTAGTTATCAATTAGGTAAAAGAGCAGTCTAAGGACAGTTTCATCAAAGTTACTTCTTTCTAGGAAGGTGTCTTTCCCAAGGCATGTTATGTACATGGTATCCCAATGTTGGATGCCATATGTGGGTACAGACTAGTGAAAGCCTTCCATAAGTCCTACTATGATAGATATGAAGGTGGATCCGACTCTGTTGCTCATGGTTACACAAAGGGTGTAGATATCATTAGTCCATTTATATTTCTTTACACTATTTTATTTGCAACAAACCCTGAACATAGTGTTCATGACTCTCATGTTCTTGTAAGCTTTGTGAAGTCTTGTTAAATTTATTGTATCTTAATAACCTAGTGGTTTTGGGATGGGCTAATAATGGTTTGTGTTATATGCAGGTATTGGCTCCATTGCCAATAAGGTTTGCAGTGTTCATGGTCACTGGTTCTTTTCCAACCAACTATTGTGATCACACATGGTAAAATCAATGATGTAGATTTTCATATAATAAGATCCTCAAATTCTTCACTCCCATGAGCAAGCAAATCACTTGGTTTGCTCAGAAATATAAGGTTCTGAGAGGATGGCAAGTCATTAACAATAAATGAAGATAATGTATAATTTTATTATCTATATGATATTTATAATTTTCAAGTTATTCATTGTAGTAGCATATCCCATGATGGATGTTTTTCCCACAATAATACTCTTCCTCATCATAGTGGTGGTCTTATTATGACTTTAGGAAAGTATCTCAGTTGTAGAGCAAGCCATTGGTTGTATTAGGAGTTATATGTTTCTTCTTCGAGGTAAAAATACCTTTTATTATATTTCATTAGGAAGCTATTGTTGATATTTTTGTCCCAAAAATGTCAAAACATCAATTACCCTAAGGGAGACACATTAATTTTTTGGAAATAGGCCTAAAAATAACCCAAGACACTCATTTTCTAAAGCTTGATGGAAACCAGAGATCTAGGTACAATTTACAACTTGTAAAATTATAAATTGCATCCAGACCTCCACTTCCTATTTTACTCATAGCTGGTAGAAACTGAAGATTGGAATGCAATTTTTAACTTGCAAAATTGCAAATTACTTCCCAACCTTCACTTCTCACACAAATCACTCCCATCAAAAATTGAAAACCCACTCACAGTTTACAACTTGTAAACAGAGCTCCGCTTCTCACCAAACACATACCCCACAAAAACCAAAGATTTAAATGTAATTTTCAACTCATAAACTTGAAAATTACTTCCCAACCTTCACCTCCTACACATCACTCCAACTAAAAATTAGAACTTTGATTGGAATTTTCAACATGAGAAATTGCAAATTATAACTCGAGTTTTGCTTCCTACCAACTACCCTTCCTACAAAAATTAGAACTCCAATTACAAATTGTAACTTGTAAAGTTATGAATTGTACCTTGAGTTCCACCTTCCATTTTAAAAATATCCAAGCTATCTTGTAGAGAGTGGAGGTCAAATTACAAATCACAACTTTGCATAGTTGCTCACAGACTCTAGATTCCCAAACCTCCCACCAACCATCAAATTAGGGGCATTTAATGTAGAGGTTATATATAAATCTAAATAGGGTTAATTATAATTCATTATTAATTTGTAATTTTTGATATTGGAGCTTTGTGCCTTGAACCATGACCTTTCTAGTGACCTTGAGCCGCATCACCATATCACCATGCATTCAATCCATGACTTCATTAATTCTCCCTACATGACATTCCTAGATCCCTCATGTTTTTCTCAGTTGAACTTGCTTAGGTTTTCATTTTCCTACACTTCATTAGTGGATCTAGTTGCAATTCTAGGTTCGTTTTGCTCAAGATCACTAGGGTTTTAATCATTTTCTTGGCATTGTAAGGGGAGTCATCTTTGTTATCAATATCTTATCAATTTGATTCATTCCATTTTCTTACCATTATAAATCTAAGGTTTTCAAAATCATTATAACTAGTTGAATATTCCTTTGAGGATTCCTTGCACAGTCCTTATAGACTTTTCACTTACTATCACAATTCTAAAACCCATGAGATTTCCATCTACATCTGCAACGCGATAACTCCACAAACAATCTTAGTGTACCTTGCAACTCCAAAGCTCATCAGGGATCTTACTTGAATTTAAAATCCTAAAACCTATTAGATTTTCCACCAGACATTACAAGTGTGTTTTAAAACCACCATTTTTACCAAAAATTTCCCCTGTAATAGTAACCTTGATCTCTGTTGGAGCTTTCACTTATGTTTTGTACCCTCAAAACCCACCAACTCTATAGTTGGTTCTCCCCTAACAGATTATCCTTAATCTATGTTTAGAAAAGAGATGAAATTCAAATCCAAAGGACCTAGTATCCCACTCAACTTGGAATCCAACACAAATGAGATCATAAACACATACTAGGTCACATTAACCTATGTGATTTCTAGATTAGAGTGAATGCAAAATTCAAAAATGACTGGATTCAAAGTATTTACAACTATGGACTGACTCAAGTAACAACCTTCCCCTTGTTAGTGCAAATCCCTAAGCTTGTGGTCACATTGGCAAAGCATTATGATGTAGAAAGGAGATAAGTATTAAATGACAAGGGGAAATGATTCTAAACCTAGACCGTGACTTTAGAGACTTTATGTTCTTGATACCTAAATATGAGAGTTATATTGATATAACTCTTGAATCATCAAAGAAGTTATATCAGGACAATAACACTAGATATCTAAGGGTAATAAATAAGCAATGGATAAAGGTCTCTAGGCCTACTTTCACAAGACTATCCAAAACATTGGCAAGGATAGATTTTAAAGATGAAGTGGATGATTTAATCATACTCTTACAAATAGTCACTGAAAACCCTGATGCAAAGAACTTTCAAGACTAGATGTACCAATACATACGGGTAATCCATCAAAACAAATAGTACATCCACTGGGCTTAACTAATAAGTGACTCCATCCACAAGCAGTTGATGGAGGTCCAAAATATAAGGAAGTTCTATATGAATTCATATTTAGTATATATATTAGCAAAGGGGATAACCTTCCTAGGATTGAATATAGTAGCTAACCAAGTAAACAAGGTTTTCAATTATTACCGTGACCTCACTCTTGAGGCAAGTAGGCAATAATTTACAAGGGTAAATTATGCATTCATCTACTGCATCATAATCATGTTGATAAAGAGCTGGAAAATAAAAGATTCTTTAATGCTACTACTTTAGAGATTACAAACTAGGGATCTTATTTCATTTAATTCCCCACCTACTCATACATTAGAGTATGGGGATTCAGTGGTTGTCCTTACACCCTCCCAAGGTATGTAAGTGAAAAATGGTCTTTAATGGAACTTGTGAGGTAGATTGTGGAGACTCACAAGTTGTTATCAAGCAAATATAAGGCAAAAATCCATTTCCCATTAGTATAAGAAGGTATACATGTCATTCCTTATCCAAATCCAAGTGTGAAGACACTAAAATGACTCAAATGACCTTGAGGTCTCTAGAGGCAAGGCCATTCTATGATGTAAATGGCAATATTACTAGTGCATTGGGGATCACAACATATTCCCATGTTCTCTACTATGAAGACTACTGGGAGGACTTTCAAGATGAAGAAAAAGGGAGACCGAAGGATTATTTCGAGATGACCCTACATCAAGTCAAAGATTTTAACATAGCACGAGTCCCCAAGGACTTAGTAGATGATGAATCCCTAGTAGATAAGGTCTACTATGATAATAATATCCATGCTCAACCCCTTCTAGCAGTTAGGTGGTCCATTCCTGAAACCTTTTCATTAATGTATAGAAACACTAATGTAATAAATAGAATAATCAAATGGATTAAAAGCAAAGGGGTCAAAGTGACTAAGGAAATAATGAGCATAAGTGAGAAGCTAAGAGAGCTTAAGGAGAAGGGAGTGCCACCAAAAATAGAAGTTTATAGTAGTGGAACGCTCCCAAAATAGGTAGATAGGCCAGTGGTATCCCACAAAATAAAGCAAAAGGCAAAGGCTAAGAGAGGACAATCAAGTAGCCAAGGAGCAACAATGGATCAACTAATAATAATTTCATTTGAAGATACAATTTCTATTAAAACACCAATAATTTCTACTCCTATCTCTATTATAGTCCCTCCTCCTATCTCTGTCATTCCATCAACTTTAACACCTTCTCCTCCTATCTCCACTCCACCTTCACCTTAAGCAATTACCCCCTCCATTTCCACTAGCTCAACTATGCCAATAATTCCATTGCTAGTAGTTAAATCAAATCAATTGAACACTCAAGTTTCACTTCCACTCCCCTCTTCCATAATTCCTCCCTCTTCCACAATTCTTCCCTCTTTCATAATTTCACTCCCTTCTTCTATAATTAATTCCATCTCATCTCTAATCACCACCTCCACCTCGTTAATCACTAACACCACATAACAATATATAATCATGGATTCAGTCATCTTGACTATAATCCTACTGGACATCCCAACCATTGGGATAACTACTACTTCATTTTCATCTCCCATCACCTTTCCCATTTCATTAGCCCAAAGTGTCCCCACAACTTTGATTGACTCATTCACAGCTTTGGATTCCACACTCCCATATGTTACCATTTTTCAACTCCCTATGTCTACTCCTTCATTGCTGTCACTTCCATATCCCACTCCCTTAGTAGGCACATCCATTTACGCTACACCCATTTCTTCCATTTCCATAATAACCTTAACCTCTACACAGGAGGTAGAGGTAGAGCAAGTCATTGATACAAATGTGGACACTCAACCCACATATGGGGAAGAGATTAGCAAAACATCAACCAAATATTTAGTGGCCATAATAATAATAGACACAACACTTGTCACTGCAATCACTAGTGTAACAACTTTAGTTGTATATTCATAATTGGTAGTGCCAGGACAACAAGATGCCACTCCAAGTTGGCTAGTATATTCTATGGGGAAGAAACAAAAGTAGATGGTGTTCCTGAGCACACTAGGTTTTGGAATTATAGAGGCATTAAAGAGATCAAAGATAGTTCTAAGAACCATATCAAGAATACTATATGATCTAGTAGGGGAGAAGTATGTAGAGATTGCAGTCCCCCCACCAGACAAACAAAAAGAAGATCTAGTGGTGGGGGATTACCAAATATAAAAAGTTTATCTTGGTCATACTACAAGAGACGGATTGAAACATGATGTTCAATCCAACATTGACTCTCTTTTTAAGAAAATGGATAGTGATAAGGTCACGAAGGATGAATTGAAGAATAAGTTTGTATAATTGATGACTGCATTAAAGAAGTTCATTGAGCCCATTGCCCAACCAACCCAATCTATTGCTAAGATCTCTAACCAAGAAACACTTGATGTAGTGATAGAGATTGGCAACATGGGAAGGGCTACAAAATACTAGGCAGAGGAACTCATTTCAAATGGAACTAGAGTTATTGAATTAGCAATGGATTACTATAAAAGTCTGAAGGATGGGCAAGTAACTTTGAGAGATAAAATAAGCAAATATCAGGAAGAGATATAAAGGTTTAACCTATTCTACCCAAAGTTGATAGCTATGGACACAATTTAAATTGATATCCTCATTGTAGAAAAGATACTAAAAAATGATGCAGAGCATGAGGAATTGGATAGAGCAGCTTAGTTTAGCATAAAAATACTCATAAAGAGTATCAATAAAGCTAAGGCTACACATGACAAGGTCATATATATGATCTATGACATTGAATATTCACTGATTAAAATATCATGTCAAGAAATAGATAATCAAAATCATATCCTTTCAACACAAAAACTTCAATACAAGTTTAAAAGAGTGGTTGAAGGAGAGTCAGTGTGAGATACAACATTCAGCTTGAGATTCATCCACCATTTTATCAGATACCATAATACACTGGATCAAAAGGGGAAAGAGACTCAAGTATATAGGGATACATGAAGGGAATTCTCCCACATAATTTTAGAATGTGAAATAATCCACCTATACTCTTTTGGTCCTGATGAAGATTGTATCCTAGATATCTTCAAGAGTTTTGATGCATATATTGAGAAGACATAGGCAGAGAAGGATAAAGAGTCTTCAGAGGTTTTGGTTGTATATTAATTCTTTCCATCAAAAACATTATGTATATTATATTTTCTTATTATAAAAAATATTATAAAGATGTAGATTATAAATTGCAACTATCATTTTTACTGCTCTTTTTGAGAAAAACCCACTTCTAATTTCCATGTTCTTTTTTACAGGTTTTAAAGTTGTGATAAATAAAATTGTAAATTGAATTTTCTTTTTTGACAAGTCCAAGTTGCTTAATTAAAAAAACCCATATTGTAAATTGCATTTCTAGTTTTGTCAAAATTGGATGACTTAAAAGTTGTAAAAGTCCCAATTGAAAATTACAAGTTAGGTTTTGCAAAAATAACTTAGAGTTATCTCAAGCTATCTATCGTTCTAAGTTGGAGCTCCTTTTTGGGCACCTCATTACATGAAGAAGCTACAATAGGTCAATTGAAGAAGATGAAGGCATTGCATGAAGATTCTACAAGTTTCCTCCATGCCTCTAGCAATTTTTTTAACACCCAGTAGTTTCATGTTATTTTCCAACTATTCACTTTGCTAAGGATGCTATTCTAGCTGAAGATCACACCCCCTTGGCATGAAGTTTTTAGATTTTGCATGCTTTTGAACTGGGCATGGAGTTTTTATTAACTACATCTCTTCCATAAGATTTTTTGTATAAATATGGGTATTATCATGTAGCCCATTTATCTTTTTTCTATTATAGAGATTATTCTGCATTTTGAATAAGTTATCTACATGTTGTAACCTAGAGAATGAGAATAGATTGAATGTTTTCATTTCTTATATGTTTTATCTTTGTGTATGAAAGGTTATTTATCAAATTTGTGGATGCTTTTATTCTTATTTCAATCACAAAATTTCATTTGTGGTATTATTTGGCCCTTTTGAAAGATTGTTTGATAAAAAATAAAGAATCTTGTCCCTTGTATGAGAAATCTCCAATATTACCTCTGGTTTCAAATTTGTATGAGTTTGTGTTCCAATAAATTTCAATAAATTTATTGTTCTTTTAAATCAAGCATTAAAATTCACTATAGATATTTGGTGTAATCACCATTTCTAGTTTTGTAATTTCATTTAAATTTTTTTTTCTCATAGTCAAACCCTAGTTTAGATGTAAGATCACTAAGAAGTGAAATTTCACATGAGCTGGTAGTTTATCAGTCACACTAAATTTAGTGAAAGGAAGTTGGCCTTTTCCAAAGGTTCACCTCAATTCACCAAGGTCCTACAACTTAGAGGTGATCCCATTATATCATTATATTTTTCCACAACACACTACAACATCAAGATGGGTGCAAAATATATGTGATAATAGCTACTAGGATAATGCCAGGGATAATACAAGATTAACCTCCAATCAAGAGGGTTAAAGGCCAATAATCAACTACTTAATTATGTGTTAGTTTGTCTTTGAAAAAAGGCTTATTTTAATGCTTCTAGTTTTGATTTCCTTCCCCATATTTTTGGACCAATTTTAAGAGGTCTTAGTTTTATATACTACACTATCCACATTTTCATAGGTACTAATATCAAAAATAATTTTGGTGTCATAATGTGTGGGCCTCTCTAAATTTTGGTGGTTGTCTATGTGATGTTGATAAGTTATTAATGATTTACTAGAATGACTTATTTATATGATAGGATTGTGTTCCACATTGATACTCTCCTCCCAAGTTGTTTTACAAGTAACCAGTATTAGGTGTCCTAGTTTTGAATCCTACACTATTCAAATTTTCACCCAAGATAGAATTTATGTGAGATCCTCTATATGGATAACTTCAATAGAGCTTTCCATGACATTGTTTTAGGTTTATTTACAATTAGATCTTTGTGTGTGTGCATCTGTGAAATTTGTTATATATTTTGAACTACATTGATAGTATAAATTGATGTTTGGTTTGATGTTGTTTAATTGGTCATTTATATCAAATTATAGTGGTTTTTGACTTGGTTTTAGATGGTTCTTTCTTGCATTACAAGTTGAGCATGGAATAAGAAACTTATTATTAGAAATTTAAATTATTTGACTCCATTTATGTTATGTAATCAATTCTTCCACATAACTATTTAATACCCTTACCCTCTAATATAAGGAAGATAAAAACTTAATATTGTACTTAACAGGGTAAGTGTCCCTTTTGCAGCTCTATGGTAGTTGTCTTAGTTAGGGTGTGTGAATAAGTTGGCTAGCATTGGTAATATTTATTCATAACCCATAAATGAGCCATGGTAGCTATCTTAGCCATACTATGTGGTGAAGTTTCCCATTGCTTGGTGGTATTTGTCTTAGCCAGACCATGTGATTAAGTTGCTCAATGTTGGTAATATTTATTCATAACTCATAAAGGAGTTGCAATCCCTGACTTAGATACATAATGTGGTTAAGTTTCCTAATGTTGGTAATGTTTATTCATAACTCATATATTGTAAATTATAAACTGTAATGGCCTCCAAGGGGGAATGTGTATAATTAATAGAAGTGGTTCAAACTCTAGAGCTCTTAATTCTAACTTCTTGTGTAGTCGCTATGTTAGGTCAAAGGAACCTATTAGTTTTTAAATCTGACAGTGATTTAAAAGTTGTCCAAAAGAACCATCCTTATTCATTGGTCACACTTGCCTTCTAAATCAATGTCCATCAATAAATTTGTTTACCATCATTAATATTATATTTATTTTTTTATATTTCTGATTTTAAATTATTGAATATGGTAGGGATAATAAATTATTTGTCATGGTTTGCTTTACATATTTGCATAATTGTTATTTCCTTATCAATCAAATGTTGAACAATAACATTAGATGATCATCTTTATAATTTATACAACTCATAGTTTTTCCACTTTAATTTGCACATCATAAAAATATAACTACTTTGCACCACCAATTTGAAGGTAAAATAATGATTTGACATGCATATTGTGTATTGTAGCAAAATGTAATCATTAAGTTCATAATATATGTCATGAAAATTAATTCATGTGTCTTATCACTTGTTTGAGCTTTAAACCTTGTGCATATACCTACAAATCCCTTCCCTTGTGGCTATTGAATTCCTCATAGTGAAAGTGTAAAATCAATTCTTTTAGATGATGTGCATAATAATTACCTACCATATCACACATTGACTCAAAAGTTAAGTACTCGATAATTTAATAGCATGAATCCCTGCTATGGTCTCTCTCAAATACCTGAGAACCCACTCTATGAAAACATGTAATTTTGGACTAAAGTCATGCTTTGTCATCCCCCTGTCATTTTTTTTATTTTTTAAACTTATACATTGTAATAATATTAAAAAAAGTGTTATGTGAGTACTCTATAATTAATAGCATTCACAACTGCATTAAAGTTAAAAGAATGTTTTTAAATAACATCAAAGGAATATTCCCATATTAATATGGTAAATTTTAATAAAAAATTAATAATTATTATCATGACATGTATTTCACTCTTTTTGATTAGTTGAATAATAAACAATTAATTTAAAAGTGATTACATTAGTCTTACCTTAGCAAGGACTAGTAAGTCATTTGCTGAAGAAGAATTCCTCTCTCATAGACTTTTTTTAAGTTTTAAGTTTTAAAAAAAGTATATATAAATGATTTAAATTGAATGAAGTAAAGTCAATGTCAATATAAGATGAAATAAATATAAAATAGGATGTTCAGATTTAAATTTGATGTGTATCCCCCAGAAAGCCAAAGATGATAGTAAAGTGCAATGTCATGCCATCTATCAAGATAGAAACTTTCCTTAAGATATAAAATAGGATGATATCAAGTTTGATTCCCATGAGTGAATTTGATGGAATTGGATATCCCTTCCTCTGAGTCCTTGATTCTAAGCCAAAGATTATAATAATTAAAATAAAATGACAAAAGATATCCCCTAGTGGTCAACTTAACCTATTCACACTCTCTGGTTTGTCAACATTGGTTTAAGTTTGATATGTGATTTATATGCAGAAGATGAGTGTGTTAGCTAGACCTAGAATTCAAACTCATTGGTTTGTCAACTTTGCTTCAATTTTTATTCATAAATTATTTGTCAAGGAGTGGGGCATCTAGACCATCATTGGGTTGTAGGGGCAAATTGGAGGACAAACATCTAGATCACAATGGGATTATAGGGGTAGACTAGAGGATCAATTTTCCAACCTATTTAGTTTTGGGCCACACCTTACTACAATGTCACACTCTTTAGCTTTCCAACATTGGTTCAATTTTGATTCTTAATTTATCTGTGGAGGAGGATTGGGGAATATAAACCACAACTAACTTATATGGGTGAACTAGAGGACAAACATCTAGACCACAATTGAGTTATAGGGGTAAATTAGAGAACAACTTCATCAACATGTTTGGTTTTGGGTTGCATCTTCATACTGATTTCCCTTGTATCAAAAAATAAAAGGTCAAAAGATAGTATAGTATAATAAATGGGGTTATGCCTATTTAGGTAGTAGAATGGGCCCTATCATACACCCACACATTTTTCTTGTTGCTACCCTTTCTAAAATCCTTACCCAATTGGGCCCATAATGCTAAAAACATATTAAATGAAATGGTAAAACAAAGGTAAAGTGGTTCCACATAGGGTGAGCCCATTCAAATCTTAAATTTTGAATATCCCACTTAAACAAATCATGCCCAATTGAAATGTGCAGAACAGTGATTATAAACTAAAATATTAAATCTAAATAAATTAATGAACATTGATTTCTCATCCAATAATCTATCTACAAAAATTCCATCTACGTTTGACACTTTTTTGTCCCTTATGGAGTAAACATATCTAATGATACACTCACAAAATGCATAACTAGGTCATGGTTGAGGTTATTGAACTCATCCTCAAGCTCATTCACTAACAATCTAGGTTTGTGTAGAATAGAGAATGATGACAATTTTTATAAATGCAGGGCAATTTTCCTCCTTTTAAGGAGATAACACATACTAGAATGGTCCATATAGTCATTATTGTCATTGAAGAAGTTAAGTTTACTTGTTTTGTAGTTGTTTAACCCTAAATTTAGAACTGGGGGGTAGGGTTAAGAATATAGAAGTAGTTCTAACATAAGGGTGTAATATATTATATGAATATGCATGCAATGATCTAGCTTGTAAATTGACAAATATTTCTCATGGATTGTTCTTTGAATGCTTCAAACATGTGATAATTGTTCCTATGCTTGATATGAAAATAGGGATGAATATGAAAAAATAGAGTTCTTATACATTTAATTGATTTAATTTTAGTACATGTATGCTTGGTATTTTCTAGATGAGAAATGTGAAGGCTTGGACTTGTATTTATACCACACCTTTTGAAAATATCTCATGGTAGGGTTCAATAAGACAATTAGGCTGACCCAAGGGTTTTGATCATTTTGTAATTTAGTTGACTTTTGACTACTGGACACTAGATAAGGATCTAGACACTACTATCAATGGTAGTGTCCCTTTGTGGCATGTAGTGTTTAGAGGGATAGAAAACAAGTATGGCTCTGAAACTAATGATGAAGGTTATTTATCAAGTTTTGAGCTTTATGTGTAGTATAGGAGACCTAGGTCATTTAAATGATATGAATTAGACTAAAATATAAGCATTCAGGCACAATGAGATGGTAAATGCAAGCCTTTCTGTAGTAGGGAGGTCTAGAAATAAAGGGTAGATCCCTTATTGATCTTTATCAAATGTATAAGATCGAGATGCTATAAATATTGAATATTATTATCTACATTTACCCCCTTTTAATAAAATAATGAAAGAAATGCATACATGGGTGTGTATAACACACCTTACCTTTGCTCAAGCTCATTTTGAGTGCTTCGTTGGTGTATGACATGTAACCAAGAACATGTTATTACATAAATTAGTGCATATAATCTAAAATTTGAAATAATTTAAATGCTTGAAAATAAAGAGAGTAAAGAAGTACACTTGTGTGTCGATGTAACCATGTTACCTCTTGATGTTTTAACTTGGTAGAGATGATTCCTTATGAAGCATTAGAGCTGGTTAAAGTTCATACTTGAACCTTGGAGATTTAAAGAGGGAGATGGGAAGGTATTATGCCCCCAATCTAGTGTAAGGATGAGTTGTGACATGACCATTGAGATCATTATATCACAATCACACAACTCAAGTGAGAATATATATAATCTTGTGAGGGTAAGTGATTTAATCAAATAATATTATAAATTTAATGAGATTAAATGATTTAATCAATCTAGTAAATAAATCTATGGATGTTGAATGATCTAATCACTTCAACCTATAAAATGAACCCATTATTGTAGAAGAAAAGGCTCGATAACAGTACATACTAGTGTAAACGATGCATCTTGGTGAGTAGCATAATTGGTAATTTTTGGTGAAATAACATAGCATATTCATCCTCTAATATGTCTAATATGGAGTATATGTGTCATACATCTAAAAAATTTATTTTAAATCTATGCAAGATCAATGCAATGTATATGATTATGACCCAAGAGTATATTTGAGTTATGGAACTGAATTAGAGTTTGTGCAAGTGTGGATGCCATGTCTTTATGACATGCCCCCACTAAAATTTGGAGATACTAAGTGTATAAGTCTAGAGGTCATGTTATTATGACATGGTCCCACTACAATATGAAATTATAAAAATGTACAAGTGTGGAGCTCATGCCCCCACTACAGTCTAGAAAACTATGAAATGTGGAGGTCATGTTTCTATGACATGCCCCTAATGATATGTTCCCCCTTTTGAGATGAGGGAACTACAATCTAAAAAATGCCTTACCTCAAATGGATAAAGTATTTATATAATTTGTGTATGAATCATGTAGCATATAAGGATAACATGTCGAAGTAGATATATCAATTATGCTCATAGTATGTTATCACATCAATTCATGAAGATGCATGATATTGATCATGGTAATGTCTAGAGGGTAAAAATACAATCTCATAAAGCCATCAAACACAAACATAAGATCTCTCAACGTAATGCAAAGTAATGGTCTAAGGAGACCTCATATAAAGGGCATGTTTAAATGCCACACAATCAACATCAATGACATATTTAAATGTCCAATCAACACACAATGGCACAGGGACTGACATGTAAGGAATACATTCAAATGTTCCATAAGAAAGATAGTATCAAGTAATGAAATACACTCAATTAAGTGAAAATGTGAATCAATTAAGTATGAATAACTAGCAAAGCATGTTATACTAGTCCCTGCATATACGTGTTAGCAAAAAATGTTATGTAGTATATCATATCATGTACATTGTGAAAGATATGAGCATGGATATAGACATGTGTAAGTGTCAACATATAAGCTCCAACATGATCATGTAGAAGTTGATCATAAAATATATGTAACATGTACCAATCGTGATAAAAGAAGTAGATGCCTCCAACATACTATATGATGTGAGTAGAGTAAAAGTCCAACATCTGAAAGTGCATATATCATGTGTCTAGATATACATGTATCACCCTCAAATATTCATGTAACATATGTGTATATATGAATGAAATAATGTGATATCTACAAATATAAAGAGAATAACATAGATGCCAAGGAGCTAATAAAATATAAGAATACTATATATTTTTATATTTTTAAATTATTTCAATGTTTTTGTATTTTCTCAAATATATATATATTTACATATTTGACATAAAAGACATGTAAAAGGAAAAGTGCTACTAAAAACTAACCTACTCATCAAGGGGATGCTTTTGTGAAAATTATGTATCATGTGTGTCATATTCATATGTTGAAAAATCGGTATTGTCAGGATCATACTAATCTTTTGTATTATTAGGATCATAATCATCAATGTAATCTTTATTATAAGAGATATGAAACTTCTTAGATTGTTCTTGAAATTATGATATAACATTTTGAGAATTTGTGTATGAAACAACATTGTACCATAGATTATAATTTCCTTCTTGAAAGTTTTCTTTTCTTGAGTATGTTCATCATTGTTAGAAAATTGCATTTCATTATGTACTAGAGAAGAGTCATGTATCTTTGCTTGAACAATGGAAAAAAATGTAATTCGTGCTTTGACTTCTTGATCTTTTTGTAACATATCTTGCTCTAGCTTGGCCTTTTAAATATTTTATTGCTCTAATTGTACTTTTTGAAGCTTTTATTGCTATAATTTTTGCATTTGTGATCATTTGGGTTTTGAATTATCTTTTAGTGCTCATACTTGTTGTTTTGGCACTTGTGGTTAATGAGAGGTACTCATAATGTGATTGGGTTGCTTGGTTGATGTATCAATGATATGATCACCACTAACAATTATCTTTACCATCTATTCTTCAATGTAAAACATCAATTAATATGATGCCCATGGATTCTATAATATGCACAATAGTATTTCAATCTCCTTATAGGATGTAGAGGAGGTAATTGAATCACTTTGTTTCAAAGCATTTCTATTAAGATTTCACTTAGACTCTTAGTAGCCTTTGGTATAATATATTAATCCTTTGTAGAGATTTTTTTATTATAGATTTTCATTTGGATATGAAACCTTGTTGGGTATAACATACTAGATTAGGATGCAAACACATGATTCAAACTAACATATTTTAAATTTTGTAGGTATGTAATCTAATTCTTCAATGATGTGATCCTTGAACTGAAATATTGATTTTGATTTTATAGGTATGCAATCTGATTTTCTAATGATGTGATCCTTAAATTGAAATATTGATTATCTTCATTTGAAACCATAAGATGGGCCACCATACCCCTTGGAAAAGTGATAGTCTGAACCTAGTTAGAGGGATGTGAGTTATCGCCCTCCTTAGCATTAGGAGGAGGAAGAGGTTCCTCTTAACCCATTTTAAATTTTCCAAACACACCCAAAAGAAAGAGCAGGAAGGCTAGGGAAACAAGGAGAAAAAACATCACCTATACTATGCCCACATAAAAATCATATTTGAAAAAAATAAATGCATCAATTTGAAACCTTAGAAAGTTGAAACCTTCAACGAAAACTTAGTAATATTTTTGCAATATAATAATGTAGAAATTTTAGGATACTGGCTGGGTTTTTTTAAAAATCCAAGAAAGGTTTTTTCAGTAAAAAATATACAATAATCAAAATATATAAAATTAGGAAAAAATAGGTATTCCTTGTGCATTGTATATCAAGATGTAATAAAAATAGTAGATTGAATATTTTGACTATTTCATAAATAATTTTAAAATATAAAAATAGGTTTATTATTATATTAATATAAATATGAAAAATGTTTGAGGAATTTTAAAATGGAGTTTTTAGGAATCATAACTAGGCCAAATAATGTAGAATGTTTCACAAACAAAACCTTATAATATTACAAATAAAGAATCAATAGTTGTAATGAATTAGGAATGCATTTCAAAGATATGATAGATGTTTTTTAATAAAATATTAATTTTGATGAAACCCATAAATTAATTAGAAAATAGGTACACCATTCACCTTATATGATAATATTTATTAAAAATAGAAAATTACTAAAATGGAAAAATCCATGCTAAATTTGGGAAAATAAAAAAATATTTTTTAATATACCAACCTAAGTAGAAGAAACCTATGAAGAAACTTAAAATGACAGAATTATGAATTCAAAAACCCTAGGGCACACTAGGATCCAATAAGAAGACTTAGAGGTCAGGTTCACCAAATGCTTGAACCCTAAATTTAGAAGTGGGTGATAGGATTAAGAATATAGAAGTAATTCTAACTCAAGGGTGTAATGTACTATATGAAGATGCATGCAGTGATCTAGCTTATAATTTGATAAATATCATTTATGGGTTACTTTTTGAATGCCTTAGACCTGTGATATGTCTATTCCTATGCTTGATATAAAAAAGGGAAAACTAGAGTGTTTGTGTAATTAATTGATTTAACTTTACTTGGTGTTTGCTTAGCATTTTCTATATGAGGAATGAGAAGGCTTAGTCTTGTATTTATATCACATATTTTAAAAATATCTCATAGTAGGATTTAATAAGATAATTAGGTCAACCCGTAGGTTTTGTTTATTTTGTAATTTGAATGACTTTTGGCTATTGGAGACTAGATAAGGATCTAGACACTAATCAATGATACTATCCCTTTGTGGTTGGTAGTGTCCAAAGAGCTAGAAAAAAGGTATGTATCTAAAATGAATAGTAAATGATGTTTATCAAGTTTTGAGTTTTTTATGCAATACATTTGACCTAGGTCATCAAAATGATATGAATTGGACTAAGAGATAAGCATTTAGGCATAATAATATGGTGAATGTGAGCCTTTTGGTAATAGGGGGGTCTATTAATGAAGGGTAGAGCCCTAATTGATATTTTTCATATGTACAATACTGGAATATTATAAATATTAGATTTTAGTATCTACAATAGTAGTTGTGATTATATGGAGATTTTTATACCTCACAACTAGACCCATGCTGAAAATTACTACAAAATTTCCCTTCAAACTATACCAAAGTTTGTAAGCAATAGAATATCTAAGTGACAAATATGTAATGGTAAAGGTTCTAAAGGGTTTGTTTAATTAGTGGAGTTACCTTATGACCAATGGTATGATTTGAAGATAATAGAATTATCTCCTGAATAAAGAGAGGATGTGGGCATGAAAAGGGAGGTCCAAATTGTTGTACAATTCTATCACAAAAATATGGTTAGATTGTTAGAGTTCTAGCTTGTGAAATATTATAGATTTATTCTACACAAATGCATGTCCAATTGAATTTTGAATGATGTATAGTGAAAAGATATAAATACATATAAGATTCACATAGGTGATCTATAACTATAAATAAATAGAAATCATAACATAATGATCCTAGATCAATTGAACATAGTGACATAGATATTAGGTGGCAAAACCTCCAATGGAGGTAAAAAATCCACAATAATTATTCAATATTGAAACACTTCCCCCAATACATAAAATCTTCTCAATCTCACTTCTCAAAATCTCTTCACAAACTAGTATTTTCCACACACATATACAAAACTTATTCTTCATAAAAGCTTGTGAGAATAATAATCATTCAGTGTTTGAGATATATTTTTACAATATGGGTAAACCCTATTTATAATATTAACGAGGGGAGGTGACTGTTGTAACCAACAGTTCCATCTTTTCCTTGATAAACATTTCATTATTTTGATAACTATTAAACAAATATAATTTAATTATTTATTTTCATGAGGTTTTCACCTCACATTAATAAATAGTAAATTATTATTATTTATTTAACTATCAAGGTAAGCTAAGGGTGAATAAAAACACCAATTAATCATTAAATACTCTAACACTCCCTCTTGATGCTAAGTGGGGATAAATGCCATAGTCACCTTAGAAAGGAATTACACTATGTACACAATTCAAGGATTTAAAAACCTTCATCATGTCAAACACCACCTTTTCAAACAAAAGGAATTATAATCCATAAACTACTCAAAAGTAAGTTTAAGCTAGCTTGATTGTGAGACTATAGCTCACAGTTTCTCATGAATAATCAATAAGCATATTTGGAGCCTTTTATAACATAAGGACCTCCATTAAAAAGTATGCTTTTAATGTATTGATGTACAAAAGTAAAACTTCTACACGAAGTTTACATTTACATAACTTTCACATGAAGTTTACAATACTTTATACTAAGAAGAAGTATAGAGAAAGAGAAGAAACACATGGCCATCAGGAAGTAGAATTGTTAAGCACACTCCCCCTCAATGGAAACTCTGAGAGGCCCAATATTGCATGGAATTACCAAAACTTGGTAGCAACAAGTGGTTTATGAAGATATATACTATTAGTTCCTTTGTAGGATAGAACTGTAGATCTATATCACCATTGACGACTTTCTCTCGGATAAAATTCATATGATCTTCAATGTGCTTAAATTATTGGTGCTATGCACTTACACAAAATTTAAACACATCCAAAAATAGATTCATGATAGCATATTATGGTTATCATCACAATAACCACATACATAAAAATATGACATATGTTTTTTTATGGTAAAACACATTTAAAACAATCAAGTCATATTTTAGGCAAACAAGTTCACTACTTTGATTATAAAGTTTGTGTAAAAACATAAATTATTATATGAAATTCATTATTAGATGTTTCTAATATTAACAAGATGAGCACCTCCAACTATCAAGCAATGCCCATATAATAATTTAATATAATATGATACTAAGTTTAAATATTAGATATCCTATTAGTAATAACTCATTTTATAATTTGATTTTTATCAAAATTTTTCAAGTTTAATATGCTTCAACAAAATATGGAGGTATAACTATATAGTGGATTACAAGAAATTATTAATCAAGCATTAGTCCAAGAAATTAAAAAAAAATACATAAAGAGATAATTAAATCAAGCCAATCTATTCATGCGAGATTTTGCTAATAACAATAGGATACAAATGAAAGAAAGTAAACCATTACCTTCCCAAGTGACTCCATTTCTCAAGAGTGGCTCAAAAACATGTTCTCCCCTTGATCAAACAATCTTATCTTCATCAATAATGGTGGTAAACTCTTCCAATGTCTTAAGGACACTCTATAAAACCTAGGTTCATGATATTGAAACTATATAATTCCTTATCAAATGAAGCTAATCCAAATATGAATAATATAGTAATCAAAACAAAAATGAGTTGTGAAGATATTTTATCATTATAACATTACAATAATTGAGCTTAAAAATTATGTTCTATACCCTCCTATTTATAGATTTTTGAGATTGATCAGAATGAATTGTAACCATCCATCTTGAGATCAAGATGTGTGACCAAGAATCCATTCAATTTTTGAGGCTAAAATAAATAAATGTCCTCATAATGATTTGGGAAGAAGGGGCATTGATGAGGCATGGGAGGCCATGATTCAAACATTTTATGCATTTATAGTCTAGGTTTCTAAGAAATGATGTCATTATGTGATGCAGTTAATAAAAATCAATTTCCAAAAAGAAATATTCATTAGCCTCCATGGAAAATCCACTTAAGCTCTTGATTTTGAATAATTATCTTTAAACAAGATTAATCAATATTTGTGTAATTCTTTGGAATTTGGCCCTTAATCAAAATGGTCAAAAAGTCATATTACTGGGTTATAATTTGATTCAAAAAGAATTAGAAGGAAATGTTAGTTGTGTTGGAACCATATTCCCATTCAGGATGTTTCTAACATAAAATAACAAAGGTATGTGATGTGTATTAATGAACTAGAAGAAAAAAGTGATTTAGAACACAAAAAGGTAAAATCATCATTTTGACTCGAAATGAATTGATCAAAGTTAGGAATCACATAAAATGCATGGCTCCATTTAGGGATACTTTAGCCTAAATCGACACTTGTAAATAATAATTTTGAACCATTTAGGGTGTTTTAGTGTGTTGACCTAAAATGTGCATTTAAGTGCAATTTGAGTAAGATTGATAATTTCAACACAAATGGTGTTAGGCATTAGATGTCTACATTTTGCCCTTGTTTGAGAAGGCGTAGCGAGACATTCAGGGGAAGCAACATCTTTTAAAAAAAAAGAGTTGTCAAGAAGAAATTGGAAATGACTTATGATGCCCCCTCAAGAGGACATACTAGGATGAAAGAGAAGGAAGGAATCTTGAAAAGAGAAGGACAATGAGAGATTAACCCATGAATAGATCACATCCAAATGAGCTAATGCTTGTATGCATTGATTCCATCAATGATCAAAATATAATTAGAGTTATAATGGGCCCTAAGGATGGGGGGAATGGGAAGGATTCAATACATAAATGTAAGGGACACACTTTAAATGCATCCAATTTGAGAGTGCAAGCTGTGCACTTACAACATTGATCAATCTCGAGACAAGTTGCACACTAAAACATCACCATCATGGGAAAAAGTGTGGAAAGCTTGAAATTGGAGGAAAAATAAAATGTGGTCTCCATAAAGATGATAATAAGAAGTGCCCCATTAGGGCTAATCATGATCATTGATAGAGAATAAATAATGATTTACCCATGTAGGGATAATTTGATCCTTATGGTAGGCTCAAATGTGGTGCCCCAGTGTAGGCAAATTAGTAAGCAATTAGATCAAGGATATAACCCAAAACATAGGTTAAAGTGAGTGGGCAAAAACATATATGATATGGTATAATGGCTTGAAAAATCAATAAAAAACTAGGCATACGAGGATGCACAAAGTGATGAAAGAGATGAAAAGAAGAAGGGAGGTGGTCAAGCTGACTCCAGATGTACAAGATAAGTGGATGTTGCCTACATCATTCCTTGGATGGACACACGTTCCAACATGAACTTCAGGCCAATGTATTTCACCCAAGTTTGGGAGAGAACGGAATGAGGGATGATGAAAATTGACCAAGAATTAATTAGACTCATAAATTATGCAAAGAGATGCATGTCTAAGCATTGAGTCAGAGTGATAATCCTATTAAGCCTGGTTTATGCAAAGATTTCTTAAGAACTGTTCATCAAAGTTATGTTGATGTTAAGACCTGAATCTAGGGCACAAATTGCTTGCTATTTAAAAATAAATTAGACATCATAATTATGAATAACTCATAATGACATGGTATTTCAAATGCATGAAGCTGGTTCAAATATGAATACCTATAACTAAGGTTAATAGTAAACAATGACCAAAACTAGAGTTAGAACTATTTACATTTAAATAAAAAGACAAAGACAAAGAAAAATATAAACATAAATGAAACTAATTTAAAATCAAGATATGAATAATTAAGAGTTAAGGAGAAACAAGAATGTTTAAAAATGAAAATTAAGGACATCTTAACGATATAGGATCAAGATATGAATAATCAAGATCTATGTGGTCCATCAAGATGTTCTTGAACATTAAAGAGAAAATCAAAATCAAATATAAAAATAAGACACCAACAACAATCAAATAAATAAAAAGGTCCAAGAATAACTTAATAACATAGGATCGAGATGTAAATAATCAAGATCCATGTGAATCATCAAGATGTTTTGAAACACAAAAGAGAAAAACAAAATCAAATCGAAAAAAAAGACACCAACAATAATCAAATAAATAAAAAGGTCCAAGGACAACTTAATATCATAGGATCAATATATAAAAAATCAAGATCCATATGAATCATCAAGATGTTCTGAAACACAAAAGAGATAAACAAAAACATACAGGGAAAAACAAGACTAAGACGAGACAAGAAGTAATAAAAGGAGAATAAATAAATGGAGAGATGTGAAGCATAACAAAACACCAATAAAACACAAGAATACACCAATAAAAACAAATAAACTCACACAAACCCAAGTAGGGTACAAATGTTAGTGCAGTTTGAAAATAATTATTTATGTGTAATAGAGGTATTACTTTCTATAACAACATAACAAAGAACAAGGACATAAAATTTATTTCCTAATTAAATAAGAGTCATTCCACAAGAAACGAGGGAAGAAAAGAAAAGGAAAGGGTTGGCCGAGTTGATTCCAGATGTACAAGACAAGTGGACACTGCCTACATAGTTCTATAGATGCATGTTCTAACATGAACTTCAGGCCAATGTAGTTCTCCTAGGAAGTGGGATAGAATACATGATGATGACCAAAAACATATGATTAATATTGTAGAAGAAAAGGAAAGACTTGACAAATGATAATGGTCTTGTAAAATGGTAAGTTGGTGAGATGAAGGAGAATGATCTTGCAAAATGACAAGTGTGTGGACTTAATTTGCTTGCAAAATGATAAGAACATGATATAGTGGGACAAGATGACTTGCACAACAAAAAGTCAATAGGATAAAATGCTTGAAAAATGGCAAGATCATGAGGATTAGAATGTACAAAAGTGTAAGATAATGTTTTTGTTCTTTTATGGATCAATTATCTAATGTTTTTGGTATTTACAAAGTATTTCCATTATTTTTATTTTTTTGGGATATAATATGTATAAATGGGACCAACTAGTCAAGGAAATGCTCACCCGAGAGTAGAAGTTCTAATAAAATAGCTAAGCTAGCCTCAATGGCCCATGCTGACAAATTGGTGAGAGTGAGGGTCTTAAAAGGATAATAATGTTCACCAAAGAGCAGTAAATGTAATATAATATAGTGTGAAATGTGAAATTAATGTAAAAAACCATGCAATAGGTAGATCATAAGCTAAGAAGATGTTCTTGTTCACTTGTCTGTAGAAGAAGCTATAAAATCCTATTCTAGATGAATTGCTTTATAGAATCAGCATTGAAGTTGTTCATAATGCTGATGAGACATAATCAGGATCATAAGTGGTCAAGGGACAAAAGTGTTTAGGGTACAATAAGCCTAAGATGTAATAAAGAATATGGTTCTCAAAGAGAATGATAGGGTAGGATAAAATATGTTCAGAGTACCAACGATCCAAAAGTGTTCACTGTCTAAAGTCATGAAAGGGGTGGGGCTCATGCAAAAGTGGTCCAAGGTAGTATAAAATGATGGGATAAAAGACTTCAATATAAGTTTCCCCCAAGTAAAAGGTATTATAGACAATGGTTCAAAGCTGTTCACATGTAGAACCTCTTAAGGTGTACAATGTTCATGGGCTTTGGAAGTTATTCACCATATTTTAGCTAGTCGATATGTCCCTGATCCATAGTTTGTCATGACCAAATCACTAATCTTAAACTTCTGAGGGATAATGTGCTTGTTTTAGCTTCTCTACAATCTATTTTGATAGGCTTGAAATTTTTCTAGGGTAGTTAAGTACTTGCCATCAAGAATTTCTAGTTCATACAACCTTGAGACTCTGTAGTCCTCATCATCTTTAATATACTCCAGTGATACTCACAATGATGGCATCTTAATCTCTATCAAGATAATAGCTTCTATGCCATAAAAAAGGGAGTATGGAGTGGATCTTGTTGGATTTTGATGACTGCTTTTGTAAGCCTAGAGGGCAAGAAAGATTTACAAGTGCCAATTATAGCCAACGTCATTGACAATATTCTTTAAAATGGATACAATGGTTTTGTTTGATACTTCAACTTATTTGTTACCTTGTAAATTATATGGAGTTGATTTCTTGTGTTTGATCTTGAATTTTTCATAAAGAGCTTTTACATCTTGGTTTAGAAAGGATCTACTATTATTAGATATGATATAGGTGGGGATGCCATATTGATAGATGATATGGTAATAAATGAATTTGGTAATTTACTTCTCAATTATTTAAGTGAAAGAAATGGTCTCAATCCACTTAGTAAAATACTTGATAGTAGTTAGGATATGCTTATGGCCATCTGAAGATGTTGGGTTTATTTTCTCAATGAGATTGAGGCCCCATGTTAAGAATGACCATGGTGTTGTGCTTGACTGTAGTGGTATAGAAGGTATGTGTATCAAATTGCCATGTTGTTGACAAGGAACACACTTCCATACATAATTACAACCATTAGTCTTCATTTTTGGCCAATAATAGCCTATTCTAAGGAGCTTCTTTTCTAATACTACATCGTTGGTGTATGCCCCACACATTCCTTCATGAACCTCCCTTAGCATTTGCTTGGATTCTCTTGAAGATAAACAATCAAGAAGCATTTCATCATAGATTTTATGATAAAGTGTGTCTCTTAGGTGGGTATAACGTGATAAATAGTGATGGAAGAGTTTATTTTGGCTATTGGATAGGTTAGTTGAGAAAACATGATCATGAAAGTAGTTATAAAAATCTTGGAACCAAGGTAATTCAGGTGGGAGATTTTGACCATTAATGGTGCATACCCTTTCTAAATTTGATATAACATGTGCAGCCTAAATAAGATTTTTAATTAAAATTGATACTCTTTATCTCTGCCATCAATATATATCATGGAACCAATTGTTTCCATTACGTCAGCTGATCTATTGTTTGCTCTTGGAACTTTTTCAAACTGTAGAGTTTTAGAATGACCTTTGAGATTATCAATAATTTTCTTGTAAGAAATAATCTTGTCATCTCTAATTTGATACTGATTAGTGGTCTGATTGATGATTAATTTGGAATCACCATAGACCTTTAAGCTCTAAATATCCCATTATATGGCAAGGCAAAGCCTTAAAATCAATGCCTCATACTTGGCCATATTGTTTGTATAATGAAATTATATATGAAATGCTTTAGGAATCAAATCCCCTTGAGGTGTAATAAATAATATGTTGGCTCCAGATCCATGGGATGTAAAGTAGCCATCAAAATATAGCCTCCATTATTTAGACTCATGTGTTGTTTGCTCTATTGTTGTCATAATATAATCATCAGGAAAGTCAAAATTTAAAGGTTGAGTATCTGTGATAGGGGCTTCTACAAGTTGATAAATAATAACCTGCCCCTTGATTGATTTTTGATTTTGATACTCAATGTAAAATTTGCTTAGGAACATAACCCAATTAGCCATGCATCCTTGAAGAGCTGCCTTGGACAATAGGAATTTGAGAGGGTCCACTTTGGTGATGAAAATAGTTTTATTGTTTAGCATATAATACCATAATTTTTGGGTAGCAAACCCCATAACTAAACATGCCTTCTCAATAGGTGTATAATTATGTTCATAATCCACCATAATGTGGCTTAAATAATAGACTACATGTTCTTTACCTTGATCATCATGTTGGGCCAAAAGTTCCCCCAGTGCATGCTCTATCACTGATATGTAAAGAAGTAGTGGTCTTCTAGGTGTTGGAGGTCTCAAGACTGGCAGATTGGCCAAATATGTCTTGATTTTCACAAATTCTATTTGACAATCTTCATTCTATTGATAAGTTACCCCTTTCTTCAAAAGGTGGGTAAATAGGTGGCACTTATCTACCAATTGAGAAATGAACCTGCATATAGATTGGATCTTTCCTTGTAGGCTTCACAAATGTTTGAGATTGTTTGGTGGAGGCATCTCCACAATGGCCTTAACCTTAGCAGTGTTGAATTTAATTCCTCTTTTTGATACAATGAAACCTAGTAATTTTCCAGATGTGACTTCAAAGACATATTTCTTAGGATTTAAGCATACTTTATATTCATGAAGCCTCTCAAATATTCTTCATAGATCATCCGGATGTCCATCTCTTATTCTTGATTTTACTAGTATATCATCAACATAGTCCTCAATAATATCATGCATCATGTCATAGAAGATGATAGTCATGACACATTGATATGTGGCTCTAGCATTCTTCAAACCAAATGACATGACTTAGTAATATAATGTTCCCCATGGAGTGGTGAATGTAGTCTTGTGTTGGTCTTATTGAGCTATCTTGATCTAATTGTATCTAAAAAGTCCATCTATTAAAGATAACATCTTGTACCCAGTAGTTGAGCCAATAATCATGTCGATGTTGGGCAGACAAAAATCATATTTGGGGCATGCTTTATTGATATCTCTAAAATCAATACAAATACGTATACCTACAATCTTCACTAGGACTATGATTGAGATCCATTCAGAGTAATCTAGTGGCCTAATAAAGCCTGCTCCTAACAAATTTTCCAGTTCTACTTTAATTAATAGGGAAATGCATCTTCCTCTATTTTGATTTGATTGGTTTAACATTAGGATGGACAACAAGGTGATACACAACCAAGTTTGGGTCCAATCCCGACATGTCAAAATATGCCCATGCAAAGATGTCAATATAATCCTTAAAGAGGGATATAATTTGTTCATGTTCTACTTCAGTAAGGGAAGATTCAAGATAAATAATTTTGGGATCCTCATAGGTTTTCAAGTTCAATTTTATCATGTTTTCCACAAGGAGTGTGGATCCATCCTCTAGAATTGTAGGCAAGGTATGATCGAGATCGTCTTCTTCTACCACACCTTCTTTCTATTCTTCCCAAAGTTTTGGATAGTGTGATGAAATAGAACCTACCATTTTAGGTAAAGGCCAAGTAGCAAAAACTATAGAAACTCAAGAGTAAGACTCTCAAACATTTTTTGTTGTTCTGAGGAGATGCTTGTACTGGTTATAGAACTTGGGCTAGATAGACCTTCTATGTCCTAAGGGGATGAACAAAGTTTCTTGCCTAAGAACACTTGAAATAGGTTTTCACTTGAAGGTTTGTCTTTTCTTATACTTTTTCCTTAATCGATGAGTGCCTCAAAGAGGTTTTTACTTGAATATCTTGATGTTTGATCTTTATTGTGACCAAGAAAGTTTTTATACTCTCCAAAGTAAGCAAAAGGATCCAATGAGAAGTCAAAGCCTTGTTTGTGATTGCCAATAGGCAAACCAACTCTTAGGCCCATGTATTCTGCAAGTGATTCTTTATTCTAAAGCTCATCGAGGCATATGACTTAGTTTTACTAGTCCCAATCAATGAGTTTGAGATGGAAAAGGCATATAAAATAATGAGGGTTTGATTTAAGATGGGAAGCTCTAATGGTAAAAATATGATATTCTGCTTTAGGAGGAGAAGTATCAATAGAAATATTCTTGCTTTAGGATGGAAAGCTATAATGGTTAAGGTTAAAATGACACTTGAATAAAATAAGTCCATGTCAAAAATCTTGTAAAAAGGATATAATGGGATGCTACGTCACTGTCAGGAGTCTCATTACTAGTCACATTGAAAGAGTCACTATCAAAAGTCATGAGGTCACCCCCAAGTGATATATATCTAAGACCATGATTCAAATTAGGTACTCCAACAGATATATGTTCCAAGATTCCTTGTCCTCATAGGCCAAGGCCTTTTCTTGTATAATTAAAATGATTCATGATTTGGTTAGGGATAGGATATTTTTTATTATAAAATTAAATAGCAAGGCCTTCAAAATATAACCAATCTCCCTCGATAAAATCCTCTTGATCTTTCTCTGGTGCAATAATAGGTACAACTTGTCAATAAGAGCCTTTTCAATTTGTACACCCTTATCTATGATCTCCTTAAATGAGTTAGCACAAGCTAGACATAGATTATGCACAACCTCAAATGTAAGTTATATGAAAATATATCTGCCAACTGTTTGTTTGGCAATTTTTGTTCAAAGTAACCTGCTAATACTCTCCATCTTTGTAGATATGCGACAAAGATTTCTCCACCATGTTATTTGGTGATCCAAAACTCATAAGTTCTGGTTGATAAATATTTCAAGAACATAGAAATAACATAGTAACAATGAATTCTCTGAGAAGAGATGTATTATTACTCAGGATCACAATACAACTATATGCTTATCTCTGGGAAGAGATGTCTAATTTTCCATTTCAGGTTACATCTTAATTTATACCTTTTTAAAAATTAGGGGGAGGATGTGGAAGGTCACCAATATCAAGGGATATTAAGTGGTTTGACTTCCATGCTTTAAAACAATACAGAACTCGAGGAATTACTATTTTTAGAAACTTACTATTTTTAGATTGCACTACTAAAATTGAAATTTGGGGAGATTACATTGGGTTTTAAGGGGTAAAAATTCATTAATCAAATATCTATTCCATCTCATGGTGTTCTCCTCATTCTTATCTTTGCAACGGTTCAAATGATGAGTCAATTGGAGCTACGGTGCAAAAGGAATGGCTCTCAGAAGTTTCGTTATCAATTGGGGTGGAACTGTCTCCCGAACTATCGCCTAAATTGATGCCCAGATCATTCCTCCCTCCTTGAAAATCAATGGTCCCCATTACATCAATGTTCCTCATCAAGTATGGTAGTTGTGTCTTGATTTGATTCTCTATGAGCCACTCACCTTGGTGGCTAAGTTGGCCCCTTTTGACCACTCGATAAAGCAGAATAGAGCGTCCTCTTGTTGTCTTCATCCAAGTGTCCACAATCTGATCCTCCTCCACTAGAAAAAAACTCTAGGGATCAAGATCATCAATTTCAAGTTATTCTGCTACAACTAAGGTGTCTAACAGAGGTGGATGATATGGTTTGAGGAGCTCCACATTGAATATAGGATGCAGACCAAGGTAGGCTAGTAGGTTCAACTCAAAAGCATTTTCTCCAACTTTTCTGGTGATGGTGTAGGGACCATATCACAGAGGCCAAATTTTTTTGTGTGGGCCTACAAGTCATTCCTTCTAAAGCTATAACCAAACCTTATCACCCACAACAAAATGGTGTGAAATCTTATGTTTGTCATGGTGTTACTTATACTTCTGATTCATCTTCTCCAAGATGTCATGAACTTGTTGCTGGATGTGTTACATTTGTTCAATGAACTTTTTTGCTTTTTCTACCTTAGATCTTCCATGAGGTGTGTATTCCATGGTGGAGAATGGAATAGCTATATCAATTGGTGCCATGGGTTGGAACCTGAAGCATACTTAGAATGGACTGTGCTTAGTCGAGCTGTGTAGGGCCCAATTGTATCCATATTATATGAAAAGAATCCCCTCATCCTATGTTTGTGGATGTTTGGAGTGATACATTTGAATCATGTGAACAATCAAGAGGTTCACCACCTCTGTTTGACCATTAGTCTGTGGATGGAAAGCTATGGACTTTAGCAACTTGGTATGCATCATCTTCCATAGAGTGGACCAGAAGATGCGCAGGAACCTGCTATCTCGATCTGAGACAATGGACTTGGGGAGACCAAAATGGAGCCACACATGACTAAAATATAGTTGAGCAATTTCTTCAGTAGATATATTTTTCTTACAAGAAATCATGATAGCCATTTTTGAAAAATGATCAACTACCACAAAAATACAGTCCTTACCATGTTTTAAAGTGGGCAAACCTGAGAGAAATCCATTGAGACAGATTCCCAAGGCCTGGTTGGTTCTGGCAATGGTGTGTACAATCCTTGCTTCTTATTTTTTGGCTTGGCTATCACACATGGGGTGAAATATTTGAGATATCTTTCCACATCCTTTCACATATGGGGCTAGTAGAAGTGTTTTTGAAGAACTGCCAATGTCTTCTCTATACCAAAGTGTCCAGCTGTCCTACTGAAATGTGCTTCCCATATCATCTTCTGTTGTTCTGCAGCTAGAACTCAGATGTGCCCCATATGACAGAGGACATTATCTTTCAAATAGAAATTAGAAACATGTTTACCTTTTTGAAGCACTTGATATGTATCAACAAAGGTAGGATCTGCTTCATATAGAACACCCCAAGTGGTAGTCTCGTGTCTGCACAAGTCAAGAACTATTGTGAGTGTAGTAATTGGTGGATGGCTTAGACAATCTACAATTGTATTTGAGCTTCCATTTTTGTGTTTGATTATTAGATGGAATTACTGAAGATATGTGGCCCACTTTTGGTGCCTCTCATTTCATAGTTTGCTCTATGTCTAGATGAATTCTAATGGTCTGTGGTCAGTGTGGATGACCGTCTCTTTTCCCAAGATGTAGTGTTTCCATTATTTGTAGGCTTGCACAATGGCATAGAGCTCCTTATCATATGTTTGATATTTATTAACTGTATCAATGAAAGTTTCACTATGATATGCAACAAGATGGCCATGTTGCATGATGATAGCTCCCATGGCATATTTAGATGCATCTGTCATCACCTCAAAAGGTTGATGCAAATTTGGCAAGGCAAGAATAGGGGTTGATTAAAGTCTATTCTTCAAATTCTCAAATGTCCTTTGTTGTATTTCACCCCACTGAAATTTAGCTTTAGCTCCCCCTTTAGTCACTTGGTTTAGTGACCAAGCAACATGTGAAAATCCAAGAACAAACCTGTGATAGAAATTTGCAAGACCCAAGAAGCTGTGAAGTTCTGTGATGGTCCGTGGTGTGGGCCATTCTTGAATAAATTGAATCTTTTCTAGATCAACATGGAACCCTTGCTCATTCAAAATATACCTGAGGTACTAAATTGTTGTCATCCTAAATGTGCATTTGTCAAGATTTGCATACAACTTGTGCTCTCAAAGAGTTTGAAGCACCTTACGAACATGTTGAAAATGTTCCTCCCATGTTCTACTATAGATGAGTATGTCATCCAAGTAGACAACCAGAAATGAGTTGGTGAAGGGTCATAGGATGTCATCCATCATCCTCATGAAGGTTGTAGGTGCATCAGTTAAGCCAAAAGGCATAACCAACCATTCAAAGAGCCCATCCTTAGATTTGAATGTAGTCTTCTAGACATCAGTGGGATCGATGGGAATTTGGTGATAGCTAGATTTGAGATTAATTTTGGTGAAGAACTTCACACCATGGAGTTGGTCTAGTAGGTCATCAATCCTGGGGAGAGGGTAGATATTCTTCATAGTGATTTTATTCAGGGCTCGGTAGTCAATGCAAAGCCTCCATGTTCCATCTTTCTTTGGTGCCAAGATAATTAGGCCGCCATAGGGTGAAGAGCATGGCCTGATGTGACCCTTTTTGATCAATTCTTGAATTTGTCTTTTTATCTCATCATTCTCCAAAACTGATCTATGATACATAGCACTGTTAAGCAAGGTCATCCTAGAATCAAATCAATAGAATGTTTTACTTGGCAATGTAGTGGAACACCTGTGGGTGACTTGAATAAGTCATTATATTCTCTTGTGATTCATCTTATTTGCTTTTGTTGTTGTGTTGATTATGTATTTAGGACTACAACATCAACCTTATTGAGTTTTTGTGGTTTGACCACCATGAGAACAAATTGCTTTGTCTTCTCCACCAATCTCTTACATTGCTTAGCACTGATCAGGGAGATAGATGTGGGAGGTGGTACCTATGGTACCCTGTAGCACCATGTTCCAAGAGTGAGGGTGATTCTTTGAGTTCATGATTCATAGATGCCATGTCGTTAATACATGAATGGTTGACCAAGGAGTACATCACAAACATCTAGATTGATCACATCACATAAGACTTAATATTGGAAAGGTTTTATTGCATATGAAAGAAGACACTAATGGGTGACACGGAGGTCTCTCCCTAAGCTCAACCATCCAATACTATATGGCTTTGGATGAGGCTTCATGGATAGATTCAAAATTTTCATAACTTTAGCAGAGATTAAATTATTTTAACTCCCACTATTAAGAATGAAATGCAAAGGCTTACCTTTTACCCATAATTTGGAGTGAAACAATCTTTCCTTGTCATCTGGCCTTTCCTCACGGGTCTATGATGAAGCAACGATGGTGTCAGGCTCAACATCTACAATTTATTCTCCATCCTCTTCAATTATGGGTTGTGTATGAGACAAAGTAGTAGATGTTGAGTATTGTGACTTAGAAAGTAGTGACTTGATGGCTTGACTTCTTGTTTGGAGTGAGTTCTAGTTTTATGGTAATCACACCACTCTCCAGCCTTCCCCTTCTGGGGTTTGTTATCTTGAAACTCCTTTTGCTTCTAATTTTGGCCTCATGTTTGACCTTCCTTGTCACTTTTCCATTTTGAGGGCTGACTCTTCATATTCTTTCTGTCATGCTTCTGCTCAATCTTCACTACGAATTTGTATGCCTCATCAAGGGTTTCTAAATTAAAGAGTTCCATTTCCCCCCATATATACCATTGTAGTCCACCATGATATTTGAGAGTCTTATGTTTTTGAATTTCTTGGATGCCCAATCTTGCAGACAAAGAATGAAAAATATCTATGTAATCTTGAACAGATTTGTCCTTACCTTGGCAAAGTTATTGCCACTGTATGTACAGATCATCATATGATCTAATGGGATAGTATTCTTCTTTCACCGCTTCCACAAAATCATTCCAAGTAGGTTCCACCTCAAGGCCAATGTTATCTATACTAAATCTCTTTTTGTACACTTCCCACCAGTTTTTCATGGGCAATGATGCTTTCAAAAGAGCAAAAGTGATCTTTTCTCCATCGATGAATTTGTTTACAGAGAAGTAGGAAGACAATTGATCTAGCCAATTTTCTAATGGTCAATTCATGTTTTATGATGTACAAGAAATGGTTGATGAACTTTTTAGATAAGTCATTCCAATCCATAATTAATCCCTATGGTAATTTAAGTAACCAATCTAAAGCCTATCTAGCTAAAATTTATGGAAACAATCAAACTAAGAACACACTAATGTAAGCAAACTCTTGGCATAATATGAAATATCCCTGGATGTGTTCACATGGGTCACCCTTTCCTTTGTATTTATCAAATCTAGGTGCCTCAAAATGATGCAAAAAGGGGACTTGGAGAATGCTTAAATTAAATGGATATGGACATATCTCATCAAATTTATACTTTTTGATCCTATTCCCAGTTTAAAAACATGACACAATCTCCTTCATGGAGTTCCACTCTTACATGTTTGGTGTATTCATGGGTGGAACATAGTTCTGTTGGGGTGGAATGTGCCCCTTTTGCTATTGTTGTTGGGGTAGAATATGCCCTTATTGTTATGTGGATTTGTGAGGGATGTACACCCTACATTCTATGACTTAGTTTTGATTTACTCTTAGAGTTGAGTAAATAAGCCATTGATTCCTTGG
The DNA here is from genome assembly GCA_037957365.1 of Torreya grandis. Lineage (NCBI taxonomy): Eukaryota > Viridiplantae > Streptophyta > Pinopsida > Cupressales > Taxaceae > Torreya > Torreya grandis. The sequence continues at coordinate 828,469 of JARHVA010001349.1, read as the reverse complement.
AGTTTATTACTTTGAACCATATGTGTTTTGTTGATTTTGGGAAGTCCTTGGTCTATTCACCAATTTTTGCATTGGTTGAGATGAACTAGCCAAATTGTCTCGAGGGATCTCCTTGATTCGAACTAAATGTTTAGGTCTCTATGTTTGCAAAGTAACAAGAGGTCCTTGATGGTTAAAGAATGTGTGTTTGGTGGAACATTTTGTACTACATATTGCATTTTGTTTTGTTCATTTGAGACACCTTGATCAATTATTGTCGTGTCATCAACCAATGTTTGTTGTGTAGGTTCAATCACATTTCCTTGTTCCTTAGAAGCATCGTTGTGGATTGAAGTAACAACTAGAGAGTCTGTTAAATATACAATAAGCTAATTATCATATCATTGACTTATCTTCTTAATCTTGTTAACAAGATCTTGATCAGTTGGTTTTAACTCTATAATTATTTCTTTACCTTTGTCAGATGAAGAAGGTATCTTTTTTTGAGAAAAATCTTACTCTTGTTATTATTTTTATCCTTCTCTAACTAAGGTGTGCAATTTCTCTATATGAAAATTTGAGGGTAGTCTAGCACCATACTCTATCAACCTAAGGAGTGATTCATCTTGGTTCTCTTGATATTCAATATAATACCCTTCGGATCCTATAGTTGTAGGAATGTCCTCAAAGACAATGAAATTGTCTTATCCATAATACAAGTGTTCATCCTCATAGCTAGGGTTATAAGGGACCCCACTATGAGTGAACCTTCGAGTCATGTCTAGAAAGGGTTGCTCTATACATTTGACTAAATTTGGATCAATGTTATGCAAATGTTTAAACAAGGTATAGATTTGATATTTATTTTAAACAAGTGACTAAGGTACCAAAGAGACTATAAAAGGAGGGTGGATTGGAACCACACACAATTATAAGAATGTGTTCAAAAAATTACTCAACCTTGGGTAGGGTTAAAATCATTTAAATTGGAAGAGGGTATGATAACTCTAAAAGCCTAGAGTGTCACTAGTACATTAAAACATAGACTTTTGAGATACGTCAATACTATAAAAGCTAGTTCAAATTTGACAAGTTGCTACTAGAAAACCATAAGAAAGCCCTTAAAATTAGGAAGGAGACAATGCAAAATAAGAAACTCATGATGTGGAAACATGCAAGAATTCCTAAGTATAAAGCTAAAACCAAATAGATGGCACAACATCGCCACATGGTAATAGGAATGGTAGTATATAATGTGATATATGACTTAAAACATAAGTGATATGCAAGATGACTTGAGTCCACCAAAGATGATAATGTGATGACGAGTCTATGAATGGCCCTCAATTCAAATGGGAAATTGAACCCATGTTAAAACAAATCAAGTGTAAATGGTGAATCCATTTTAACACATCAACCTTTAAAACTTAAAAAATTACAATTCCAAATTTAAATTATCAATGAGGGACTTTAAGAAAATTTGAAGAATGATCTAGACTCAAATGGGCAACATAACTACACCAAAATATATGATATGACACAATGTTCTAGATGACAATTTGAATAAAGAAAAATATGATTTTCACTTGGATAACGTAATGCCTCCTTGTTCAAGAAATATGTGGACAATGTGTTAGGTTATGAAATTTGGTTAATAAGAAAATTTTGACCCAAACTAGGACCAAGTAACCTACGACAAAGACAAATCAACTAATTAAATATCTTAATCCCTAAACTGACAAGGTGTGGCAAAGTGGGGTTAATTAAACTAACAAGTTTTCAAACATTTATAGATGGATCAGATGCACAATAATTTCATGTCAAAATGAAAGAGAAGAAACACATCAATTGGGTCTACATCATATGGCTTGTTGTAAAAAAGTCTTTCCTTTTTTACAACTACTACATTCCTCACTTGCTCAATGTACTATGATGTACAACATGATCATACGTCTTGGGTTTAGCCCCAATAATAGGAGATGGATTAACCACTCAAACTACCATACCAATGAGGTGATCCTAATTTATATACCCCCTCATGAAGAGGGGTTTAATATGATTTTAGGAGATAAAACCCTATGTTAAAGCTTCCCAAAAAAACTTATGAGAGGTAATGAAGTCCACCTCACAAGCCAAAATGCAAAAATAAAAAAAAAATAAAAGAGATTTAAAGGTTATTTCTAGATCACCTAAGCCATGTGGGTCTTGGGGAGAGCCTTCACAACTTCTCTTTTACGTATTTGGACTAAGGCACTTTGCAATAAAGATGGCACTTTTGATCCCACAAATTATCTATAGGGGATGGGGGGAGAGCATACATGCACAACTTTATTTTTGCCAATCAATTCTAACAAAGCAATGATTTATTGAAGATAAAATTTGAAATATGTTCAATTTTAAAGCACTTAAATCAAAATTTTTGGTGATTTTCTTTGGCCTTTTGGCCTAAATTTATAAACTTGGAAGAAACAATCATAAAAACTATTAAACAAAACATAGAAGTGTTTATTTAAACACCAAAATAAAGTTTCAAATCCTTTTTAAGCACTTAAAAAGAGGTTAGAAAGATTAAATTAAGCTTATTTATATCATTTTTCAAGTTGGCCCTACAAATAAAAAGTTAGTGTTTCATTTAACCTTGAAACACTTTTCCAAATAAGACAAATAACTTTGTAAAGTTAGCTTTTAGGTTTTACATAGTGCAATATCGCTACTCCATAGTGCAATCCCCCAACTATGCAAAATCATGACTCAAACCGGCAATATCACTACTCAGGTTAGTTTGATAGAAATCACAATATCGCTACTCGAGCTAACAATCCTACTACTCGAGTTGATAATCCTGCTACTCGGGTTGACAATCCCACTACTATCGAGTCATGATATTGAAATAACATGACTAGTTAGTCAAGTTATTACAATATCGATAGTAATGAATCATGAGGTTGTAATATCACTATTTATGAGTAGCAGGGTTGGAATATTGCTACTTATGAATAACAAGGTTGCAATATTGCTACTTGCGAGTAGCAGGTTTGCAATACAGTTATGAAATCTATAGATAGAATCTAGGTTAGTTCAAAACATAATTTAAATGAAATATCATGAATTTAAATGACAAACCCATGATTGTGTGAGTTGTAGGATTTTAGTCTAGAGGACAAAAATGTGACTCACAATAACAAAACCATGACTTCCATAAAAATAGATTTTTGCTCAAATTTTCACCTTCTTTGCTTTGACACTCCAAGATCCTACAAGAAAATGGTTAGTAAGTTACTTGTAGGTGGTAGTTGATTGAATTCATGGGGTATGGTCCCACTAGGTGTGTAAGGTAGAGTGGATTACAATAAATGATTAGTAAAGCACTAGTCCAAGAAATCAAAGAAAAATACACAGAGAGGTAATTAAATCAAGCCAATCTATTCATGCAGGGTTTTTCTAATAAAAATAAGATATAAATGAAAGAAAGTAAACCATTACCTTCCCAAGTGACTCTATTTCTCAAAATTATCTGAAAAACATGTTCTCCCTTTGATCAAGCATTCTTGTCTTCATCAACAATGGTGGAAAACTCCTCCAATGTCTCAAGAACACTCTATAAAACCTAGGCTCATGATATTGAAACTATCTAATTGTCTATCAAATAAAGATAATCCAAATATTAATAATATAATAATCAAAACATAAATGAGTTGTGAAGAGATTTTAACATTATAATATTAGAATAATTGAGCTTAAAAATGATGTTCTATGCCCTCCTATTTATAAATTATTGAGATTGATCAAAATGAATTGTGACCGTTCATATTGAGATAAAGATGTGTGGCCAAGAATCCATTAAATTTTTTAATAGCTTAAATCAATAAATATCCTCATAATGATTTAGGAATAAGGGGCATTGATGAGGCATGCGAGGCATATGAGGCCATGATTCAGATATTTTATGCATTTATGGCATAGGGATGCCTTTCCAAAAAAATATGTCATTAGGTGATGTAGTTAATAAAAATTAATTTTCAAAAAGAAATATTCAATAGCCTCCATGTAAAATCCACTTAAGCTTTTTATTTTGATTAATTAGCTTTAAATAAGATTAATCAATATTTGTGCAATTCTTTAGAAATTGGCCCTTAATTAGTCAAAATGGTCAAAAAGTCATATTATTGGGTTGTAATTTGACTCGAGAAGAATTAGAAGGTGATGTTAGTTGTGTTGGAAATGTATTCCCATTTAGGATGTTTCTAACACAAAATAACAAAGGTACGTGATGTGTACTAAAAAATTAGAAAAAAAGAGTAATTGAGAGCACAAAAAGACAAAATCATCATTTTGACTCGAAATGTATTGATCAAAGTTAGGAATCACATAAAATGCATTGCCCCATTTAGGAATATTTTGGCCTAAATTGACACTTATAAATAACAATTTCGAACCATTTAGGGTGTTTTAATGATTTTAACCTAAAATGTGCATTTGAATGCAATTCAAGTAAGATTGATAATTTCAACATAAATGGTGTTAGGAATTGGATGTCTACAATACCCTCTCATACATCAAATATGAATAATTTTATTATGAAATACCATCATCCAATAAAAAAGATATGATACTGAAACAAAATAAATCCATAGATGTATGAATAAAATGTACAATAAAGTAAATGATTAAGAGCTAATAATACAAACTCTATTTATACTTCACATTTCATAACATATCTTGTTATCAAATGAAGCATATAAGAATGTTAGCATAACCAATCAAATGATAAAATAATCAATTGAGAGTATCTAAGCATAGTACCATGAAATTTCCTCAATAATCAAATGAAAGTATTAAAACACAAAAAATCCAAACTTACTGAGCATGATCGTTTTACCAAATGCAATAACTAAACACGATCATTTTATCAAATTAAGTATGATGTTATGCATATAATGTATTTCTATGCTAACTCATAAGAATTGAAAATAAACATAATATCTATATATTTTATTTATTTTCTTATCTAAGACAAATATATCTATTACAATATAATTGTAATAAATATTTTTCAAGAGTCAAACTAAATAATTTTACTAACAAATATAATATAGATGAGACACTATCAATATAATTAGTATATCTAAAGTAAAAATAAAATAGTTTTGTCAAAGCAAATGAAATGTTATGAGCATACATGTATTTTTTATGTATAAAAAGGCAAAGATTAAGTAGGGATTCTATTCAGAATATGCACATTAATATTCATGGCTTCGGCCCATAAGAACTAGGAGGAACATTTGTCGAATGCCATCTCAATAATAGTGCAATTTTTCCTTTTAGAAATACCATTTTGTAGAAGGGAATAAGGATTTGTTAATTCCCTTTGAATACCATAATTAATGTAAAAAAAATCAAACTCTTTACTAACATATTCACCACTATTATCAATTCTTAATTTCTTGATAGAGAAAATTATGCATTTTCAACACTGCTTTAAATTTTTTGAATTTAGACAACACATCAAAATTATTTTTTAATGAAATATGACCAAATAATTCTAATGTAATCATCAATAAAAGTAATATAATACAAATAAATATTAAGAGACAATTTCAAGAGGTCTTACAACATCACTATGAATCAACTGTAAAAGATGTGAGGAATTTTGCATCATGATTCTTGTAAAAGGGGTCAATATATTGCTTACCATGTAAACAATCCTCATAAGTTTTATGATGAGAAGGTATAAAATAAAGTACAACAACAATATTTTAAGTAGGCATATTATGTAAAATTTTAAAATTAATATGACCTAATCTTTCATGCCATAATTGAGATTGATTCTTACTATGTGATGAAAGAACACATGCAAAAGAAGGAGAAAAAAATATATAAATTATTCTTTTGAACCCCTTCAACAATAAAAGACCCGGATTGGCTTCTAATGGACTAGTTACCTTTAATTAATGTTATAATTGAGTAATCATTAGTAAGTTGTGAATGAGATAACAAGTTCTTTTTAAGCTTAGGTACATAGAAAATATCATTTATAACATTTAAAAAATTAACTTTTCTTTGTTTTTTTACTTTTAAGAAAGAATTATCTCCTAAGTAAATATTTTTAGAGATGTCTCTATAATTACACAAAATATTAGATAAACAAGTCATATGGTGGGATGCACCGCTATCTAAAATTCACTCATTTTCATTTGAAGCAAATAAAGCAACTTATCAAATAATAACATTATGATCCTGATTAAAATTTTGATTCTTATATTTGTTCTGATTAAATTTATTCCATTTGTTATTTTTAGAAGATTTACTGTTAATTCTATCTTTGTTTTTATAATAGGTTTCTCTTCTTTGACCAAACTTACCACAAAGGTTAAAATTTCCATTAAACTTGGATATATGGTTCTTATTGCCAGATTCCTTACTCCCATTTTTGCCATCAAAAGAATTAAGGTTAGATTTCTAGTTTTTATAATCATCAAAAACATTATTTAAGGTGAGAAGTGCCTGAGTGGAATTCTCTTTAAAATCAAAATTGGTCATAACTTGCTCTTCTTGAATCATAATAATAGACAAGGTGTAAGGTCAGGGATATCTTAGTTTGATATTTAGAATTCAAAATTGAAATAAAATTTTTAAACTTTTCATGAATATTAATTGAATAATAAAATAAATCAATTTATCTTGACTCAAATTACAATTACATCCATATGAGTTTTGATGTTCTTAATTTTAACAAAAAAAATCACACCTTTTCATCACCTTTTATAGGTGTATTTAGCAATTCAAAAATTAATTTAATAATTTTTGAGAGATGAGTGCCCTCATGCATGGATTCAAGGATATTCCAAGCATTGCTAGGAGACTCTTGATTACCAATGTGGAGAAGGAAGCTTAGGGGTCACATGTTAAACATGCATATTCCATAACTTTCAGGATTCAAGGATATTATATTAAGTATTTGGGATTTATCTAAAGCAAAATGAGGCAACGCCATAACCTATCTTTAAACATGGTAATAGTCAAATGCTAAAAATAAATCCATTTACTATGAATTTTAAATTTATTTTAAAGTAAAAAATAGATTTTAATTGTAAACACACAATAATTGATCAATTTAATGCTAGATAAAGCAATAAAATTACCAAAGATTGGATAAAATAAGGTGTCACAAGTGTCGTAAAAATATATTAATATAAGCACAACTATTTTAAACCAAAAAAATTAATGAGTTTTTGAACTATTTTCAAAAATAAAGTAAATAACACATGCAACTATACTTAATTACATAATTTAGATTCCAAATAAAGCATAAAACTAAATTAGAATTACACTAATATAGGTGTCAAAAGAGTCACACTCAAAACAACCACCTAGACACTATTATTAAAAAAGTTGTAAAATAAATAATATTAGATTTCAAAACACAAAATGGACCATTTAGATGCGACCAAAAGTTTCCAAAATATAAAAATCAATTGGTTAAATGACTATATTTGTATAGGTTTTCACTAGGACAAATGTCAAAACAAGGTTGACAGGTTAACTAGAGTTTTGAATGCATTAAACTTGGCACACAAACCAAAAAATGAAATTTAAATTAACCTAATTTATAATTAATTTTACCAAGACAATCAAGAAGATCAAAATTTTTTTTTTTGAAGAGGTTTTCAACTTGAGATCTTCTTAATTATAAGTTTTAGTAAAATATGGTTCACCAACTCATCTAGAAGCTTAATTTAATATTTACATGTACTAATTGATATTTATATGTTTTTATTTGATTTTTAAAAATAATAAAATATTATATATATATATATATATATATTTGTGTATATATATACACACATGTACACACACACAGATATATATATATATACACACACACACATACACATACACACATATATGTATATGTATATATATGTATGTATATATGTATATATATGTATACATATATATACATATATATGTATATATATACATATATATGTATATATATACATATATATGTATATATATATATATACACATATATATATGTATATGTATATATATGTATGTATGTATATATATGTATATTTACATACATATACATATATATATATGTGTGTGTGTGTGTGTGTGTGTGTATGTATACATGTATGTATTTTATATATGTATGTGTGTACATATATATACATACATACACACACATACATATATACATATGTATATGATATGTAAAAAACATAAAGTAAATCAATTAGTTCTTTACTTATTTTGGGATTAAAAGCATTTGCCAAGTTTTGGTGGGGCCAAGGTTTGCATGAATTAAAAATAAATAAATTATTTTAAAAATATTTCCTAAAAGACTATATACTTACATGTGTATGCTTACATCCATGAATATGATGCTCTTGTAGTTGAAGAAATGGTCCTAGAAACTTACATAGGTCATTAAAAATCTTGAAAAGTATTTCAGTCTTTTAGATTTTTTTCTGGTAATGAAGGTATTTTCAAAATTGAATTTTGATCTAAAAATCAAAGTTTTGATTTTTTCTTAGGTTGATTATGGCGGCCCTGTGTATGAGAAAAAGATAGAAAAGGCTTGAAACAACCTTTCAAGGATTTTTAGGGAGTTTATATGACTAATATAGGTATATTAAAGCCTTGAAACACCTCAAAATAATTTTATAAGCCTTCAAAACAATTTTTCAAAATTTTCATCAGGCATGGTGTCGTATAAAGACACCACAGGGACATTATAGGTAGTTTTGAGAAAATTTGGAATATTTTGGTTGTTTAGAATGATCTCCAAGGTGCATGAATTAGACTAAAATGGAGATTAGAGAGATTAAAATTGTTAAAGGAGAATTTCTAACTTGAAGTCTATCACACAGAGAGTCATATATCAACAAAAAATTACTCTTTATGACAACAAAGTCTTCAAAAAATAATTAATTTACTTGATCTTTGACTTCTCTGAGAGATCTCAATTGTCTACTAATCAAATGTACACCCCTTGCTCTAAAACCATGAAAAGATCTAAATACATTTAAGATTCAAATAGGTGATCTAGAAGTATAAATGAATAGGAAAGCATAACATAATGATCCCAGATCAATTGAACATAGTGACACATATATTAGGTGGAATAACCTCCAATGGAAGTAAAAAGCCCACAATGATTATTCAATGTTGAAACAATTCCCCCAATACATAAAATCCTCTCAATCTCACTTCTTCTCAAAATCTCTTCACAAACCAATATTTGCCACATGCAAATACAAAACATCTTCTTCACAAAATCTTGTGAGAATAATAAACATTCAGTGTTTGAGATATGTGTTTACAATAGGGTTAAACACAATTTATAATATTAATGAGGGGAGGTAACCATTGTAACCAACGGTCCCATCTTTTCCTCGATAATCATTTAATTACTTTGATAACTATTAAACAAATATAATTTAATTATTTATTTTCACAAGGTTTTCACATTGTGCTAATAAATAATAAACTATTATTATTTATTTAATTATCAAGGTAAGCTAAAGGTGAATAAAGAACCACTTAGTCATTAATAACACTATGACGAGATGAAGACCCATCTTTTTTTAGGATGGGATATTTTTTATAAGATATACATAGGCATAACTCATGGGTTGTCATACCTTCAAAATGACTACAATCCAAGACATAGGGAATGCAAATGAGACAATGCAAGTTGTGTTTGAGTTTCATTGATTTTTGTTTTATTACTTCATCTCAACCATCTTCCAATTATAAGAGACCAAGTCCTAACAAAACAAATTCTGTGTAGCATGAAATATGTCCAATGTCTCTCTCCTTAGTTATATAGTTCATAAACTTAGCATGTTTTTTGTTTTGATAATGAATTATATTGCACATACTAGTGATGTGAGTAAGCATCATGTCATTGTTTTGGAGGAACATATAGATTAATAATTATAATTTTTATATGTTACTTACAAGGGTGATGATAACTATAATATCATCAATCAATTTTATGGGATATTCAAATGTAGAATCAAGTCCCAAATGAACTTTTAAGGATTATATTGTTGATTGTGGGAAAGTGTTATAATTCTTACTTCTTTCCCAAAATCAACACCATTGGATATGCTTGAATCAATTGCAAAGAGCTCATTGGATTAAAAAACCAATAAGAACATGAATAAAAAATATTCTCAAATGTTTTTTGTCAAAAACATGGGAGATGCCTCTGTTCTAGGAAGACCTACTTTGAAAGGGTGCTGAAATTTTGTAGGAGTGAGTTAATATTGATTAAAAAACATAACAATTGACAATTGCTTATTTTTTAATAATGTATTACCAAAACTATCTAGTTTTGAAATGAAAAAGGTTGAGGAAGATTTGAAATACAAAAGTACAACATTAAAATAGGAAGAATCATCGAGAGTGGTACATAAATGATGGATGGTTTTGAGATGTACTATCTCCCCTCGCTTTACAGAACATAAAAATACACAATTTGGGCATCAATTTTGAGTAGATAATGTTTGTTGTCTCACATTGGCAAGTCCATTTAGCAGAGTTGAAGCAAAGGAAAAAATAAAATTATTGATCCTTATCAAGCATTAATAGCTTAGATTTTGCTTATGAGTTGCTCTCTTCAATATAGTTCCATAAAAAATTGACTAGGTATCTTCAATCCTAGATAAAGTTTGTTGCCATCTAATATGACTTATATACATTTATAGACACAAATTAACATTTAAACTGAAACAATGCACTTGTGACTATTCCTTATACCCACTCAGCTCAAGCTCATGCTTCATTCCATGATTTTTTGATCGTAATTCCTTCACTTTTATCCAGATGACCCTTTTTTCCATGCAACCAATGATCTCAAGATATCCCATTCTAACTATTTAAGGAGCCTAAGCTCACATTAAAAATAATTCACACTTTTAATTTAGTTGTCTTTGCTCTTTAGACAAGTTCTCTCCTTTTGTACTATCCTACTCCCTGGTACTATCTAATTCTGCTAGTCACATCCTTCTGCCAAATAACTATTTGTTCAAATTTGAATTTAGGTAACAAGTCATTACACATGTTTAACAAGCCAAATATGAAGGAATTCCTAATTAATCACTATAAAACTACATTTTCAATCCATTTTGCACACAAGGGACTCACACTAGAACATCTAACTGAACATTAAGAGAAAAACATCTATTTTTCCCAATTTAGAGTCCACACAACCTTATTAGCCCTGAGCTAAGTTTGCATACACCTCCAAGGTCATAAGTCATTGTTGAATAATTTAATCACACCAATATTGCACTAGCATTCTACTTTTGGCACCAATTTTTCACACACACCACCTTAGCATGGGAGAACTACATGGAGTTTCATCCCTCTTTGGAGTATTGGTATGTAGGTAGGACTCAACATAAGGGGTATTGATTTCAAGCACAAATTTATTTGCTAATGTCCTTTTCACTTTATCTCACTTATTCATCATTGTCTATTAATCTAGGATTTTAAATGAAAAAGGTACACAGTGGCTTCCACAGTAGATTGTGTATCACAAAACACATATACAGGACCTAAAGGTGATAGTGCATACACCCAAATTTTAATAGAGGGTAAAAACCCTACTGAATGTTGGTGCTCCTTATGGACTATAAAGTGATGTTCCCCTATTTGATTATATTGGCCTTATCTGGAGATCCAACAAAGCCTTGTTCTTGATTTATAGTCATCTCACATAGTCACATAGTCAAATCTACAATTTCAATCTTAATCCTGCATTTTTATTTTCCAACTAAGTTATTTTCTTCTTACAATTTTCCCTAGTGAATGATTGATTTATGCATATACTTTACATCCTGATTTAGCTCAGTTCATTTTATCTAATAAGGATCTAATATCTTCTATTTTCCAATTTTTGATAAAACAATATTATGATGTGTTTATAGTTAATTTCCCTTTTTATTTATTGTACAAATATTATAATACTTGTATATATGTCTTATAACATTTATTATATTAATGTAGATGATAATTTTCTAGCCAATGAACCACCTAACATGAGATGTGGTTTGTGAACAAAATGGGCCTTGTACTCTATGACTCCCAATACAAGTTTATGATGATAAGATTTGATCCAAAGACTTGTTTGCACACCCCTCAAAAGTATATATTAGATTCAATCCATGATGCCTGCATTGCCTTTGAAGTATAGTTTGGGGAAGTGGGGGAACTTTGGTCTACAATATTCAGGGTTTGATTTCCTATGATGACTTCTTCAATTTCATTATTTACAAATAAAAATGAATACAAGAAAGATTTATCTTAATAAATAGTGAAGACTTCACAAATAAAAAAGTGAATACTTTAGAAATTAACAATGTTGAATTTCATAAAAGAATACAATTCAAGGCTATGTTTGATGGTTGTATTTACATTTTTCTCCATAAAATATAATCAATTTCTTTGGTAGACTATATCATATGTGATGTATTCACGATAATAGGTCTCAGTGAAGAGATACCCTCGACCATGAAACATTCAAAATTGAATAACATAAATAATGCAAACAAGTGCATCAAAAAATAAACTTATTTATTAGTTTTCAATGGATATAAATACACCTTGTAGACATAATAACAATACAACACTATGAGATCTCAAATGAGATGCATTTACAATAGATCCTTAAATATTTCCTTGCTAGCTCATGGTCTTTAAAAGTATATTTGTCTCTTATAATACTTACTATGTTATATCTTTAAGGTCATTGACTAGCTGGATCAAGTGTAGGGATATGTTTACATAGGCACAAAACCTGCTTATATATAATAATGCTCAACAACCCACTAACAACATTAAATAATTTCATCTCATCACTATGCACCACAAACATTAAATATTCATTATAATTTTAATTTACCTCCTCAACACATCACAACATAAGGTATCATGGCAAAGCACATCACAAAGTGACATTAAATGAATCTATAAAAACCTTCCAAGATTAAAGGAATTAAATACAAATTATTATGAACTACAATGTCTCTTTACTTGTAACACATCACAATAACATATGTGCACATGACAAGTTGCATGGAAGTTGTAATCACACAAGGCTAAGTTGAAACACTTCACAACTAAAGGATGCACCAAATAATACTTACAAAATAATCCTCATAATCATAGTAATACCAAAATCCTACATAAGACATCACAAGCCTGCACACTGGAGTTCATAATCCTTCAACTATAATACCTCATGTTAGGTACTACCTTCCCTTCCCAATTGAGACTCTAGCCAATGTAACTTCATGGTTGTAAATAATTTGTATTGTAGTTTCATCATTGTATATTAATAGATTAATGATTATTAAAAGTTTAAGAAAGGATAATTAAATTTAAACTCCATGTATTTATCATATGAATTTTTAATTCTTAAAATGGCCTTTACTATTTTATGAAGGATCATAGGCCTCCTAGAGAGCTATGAGCCCTATCTCATAGGCCTTTTATAAAACCTATACCCTAGGGTCCTATCCTAATTGGTAGACATGAGCCACTTAGTGGAGTGTTTTATAAGTAGTGTAATTTGAAATTCTTTAGATGTAAGGAGCCCATGTGGACATGCAAGAGAATTTATTGTGTGTAAGACGTGCTTTTAAGAAATTCCATTGTGTGGAAGAAAATTATGGGTTCTTTATGACATAAAATGACTATGTAAGAGATGGTACTCTCTTTATTTAATGGGTTGGTGGCTACCTTAGAGAAAATGATTTTGACTATCTTTTTATTGAAAATCCTTGGTCATTGTTGGTTGTTCTTTGGGTGCATTTTGGTGGAGGAATATTTGGAGTGGATAAGGAATAAGGTTGGAGGAGTTTAGGAAGTAAAAAGGGTAAAGGTTATTTATTTTCATTCTTCTCATTTATATTTGAAGATGTTTGTTAAATTAATATATTATATGCCTTCTCTCTCCATTATCTTTGGTAAAATACTAGTTGTATGGTAATTGCTCAATTGGAGTTGTGTTATTTTTGAACGATTGTTGTCTCTCTTCATTCCACACTTTAGTATATAAGAGATATTTTTAACTACATTTGATTATGAAGAAAACACTTCTTTCTTTTCCTTCCACTCCTCTCTCCTTGAGCCATGAATATTAAAATTTGAGAATAATGCTTATCAAATTATTGTTAGATTACTCCAAGATCTCTAAATGTCTAAGTTTACATGAAAACCCTAGGAGTAGGTGAGAGTAATGCAAAAAAAAGTGAGTTTAATATTAGTCCGTTAGCCAAAAAATATGAAGGAGGTATATTATATAGTGATATATCAGGTCACCAAAAAGGTAACAACTCAACTCACTATTAGAAAAAACATTAAGTGTATTTCTCCCTAATGACCTTAACAACTCTAATAAAGTTGACTAACAACCATGTAAGTAAAAATGTAAGCAAGACAAAGCCTACTCTAACACTACCCTAAATCATAGCTTAAGTGGGTAGAAGAATTTGGTCCAATCAATGAGGTCTAATTAGGTACCCAGGCACAATGCAACTCCCATAAATTAGAGAAAAGGAGAAAACATGTAGGATAAAACTCTTTCCCAAAAGAGAGCAAAGTGAGAAACTGTGTATGCTCTACGGACATCAGGAAAAACTAAGAATGCATCCACAAGTGATAGTAAACATGGAACATAGATAGGTTAACTAAAAAGTCCCTATATAAGATGTTGAAGCTATCCATAATAGAGCTCACAAAATGATGAATATTGTTGATGATATCCTCTACCTAAAGGTTGAAGAAGCTTCATCTGCATTGAATAATGTTTTTTTCCTTTACCAAATGAATAATAAAAATGGTGTATTATAAGTATGCCAATTCCATAGTAGAAGATGAAGGAGGCAACAATATAAAGATATTTGAGTAGGGTACAAAATAGAAGTGTGGCATAGGTTTGGCAAGATCGTGTATAAGAACTGAATGTAATGCCATTGAAGTGAACCTATCAGAACAAGGTACAGTAAAGAGTGGATCACCCTAGAATAATGAATGTATCCACCAAGTACATGATGGATCTTTAACCAAGGTGTGGTTCCTATACAAGGAATTGTGCTCCTCATGCATAATAGATAAGCCAACTACTCTATGTGATGATGGTACAATGGAAGTAGAGGTTAAAATAAACTACATAATGATATGTAACTATGGAATAGAATACTTGATATTTGATGAGTCCTAAATCAATTTACCTACACCCATAATGTTTGAAGTCAACCAGAGGTATCATATCCTAATTTATTTCTAAGCTAATTTACCTGATTATTCATGAATTATTATAGTTGTTAAATTTATTAATTACTATTTATTTAAGTTTCAAGTCATATACTATTATGGGATAGTTATATATGACTTAGATTACATGATTTATTATAGTTGTTAAATTTATTAATTACTATTTATTTAAGTTGCAAGTCATATACTATTATGGGATAGTTGTATATTGCTTAGATTACATGATTATATTGCTATGAGTTAGTTGTATTTATATATACTTTACATTATAATCATGTTATTAGTTTTTATAATAGTATTTTATGGATATATATCATGATATGATGGGATAACTACCTTCTTTCCATGAGTTGGATGCAGGATAGATCCATCCCTTAGAGCATGATGGAGTGAGAGCATCATCAAAGAGGATGGTGTAGATGGAGGTGTTGGGGGATGATAGAGGAACAACTAGAACCCATGCACACACCATGATAGATAATATTTTTACATGCATTGCTTGAATTGTTAGCTTTAATATGTTTTTGGTGTTATCACCATTTAGATGATTGATTATGTGTGTTGTTTTTGATCTAGTTTCAATTTAATGATTATGTGGATCTAATTATGTGATTGTGTTATGACTATAGTACATATATCAAGTGCATAATGTTATTTTTTGATCATGTCATGTTATTGAATTCATGATTGCAGGTGATATTGCTTTAATGAGTAAGTAAATCTCTTTGATTAGTATTTATTTACTATTATCTATATACTAACCAAAATGTCTTTTTAATATTGTAATGCATTGATGGTTATAATTATATTTGGGAAATATCATTATTTCAACTTAACACATTTCTATATAAAAGATAAATAAATACATTTGGATAGTCTATATAGAGTGGTAATAACAATGACTACGTTTTTATAATATCATTATGTTTTGGTATAACAATTGTGAGATTTAATATTATAGTCAAAATCATGTCATTGACTTTAAATTAGTCACATTGCTATTTAACATCATAATGCTGATTTAATTTTCTAAAGTTATTACAAAAATTACATTATTATCCTAAAGCTACCCTATGAACTAACCTCTAGTCAATGTTTGAATGCATATACAATGGTACTATGTAAAGAAGACTTTTGAAGTGATAGTTATCATTAGCAATGATTTTAATAGTGGATTTGGTAAATTTGATACACGAACATGTAACATCAAAAGACTTTAAAAAAAATAAAAGATTAAAATAATGATTAAAATGTTTTGGAGAACATTCAAGAATTTTAGGGCTTCTTATTCATGTCAAACTAGGGTTAACCTAGATAAGCAAACAAGATATGTGGATAATGAGTTTTCTGCATGATTTAATTATGGAAAATTATGAGCTTCATGTTAACAGTTACATGCATTACATGTATGAGAGAAGTAAATGTAAAAATAATGATAATAAGAGACAAGGAGAAGGGCACAAATAAGAGAAGAAGAGGGAATAAAGAGGAGGAAGGAATCATTCTTGTTCGAGAAGTATCAATTCAAAAGCTTTTGTAAGGTTTGTGAAGTCATTTAATTATTGTTTGAAATTATGTGTAATATTTATGTTTTATTAGGGTTTTTGTGCAAAGTGTTTCTTCATATAAAGGATATAAGTTTAGCCCTATGGATGGCTCAACCATCCAAAAAACTAAACCTATATCCCCTGAATCCATATGGAATGTAGACTAGGACTACATGTATAGATTGTTGTGGTTGAATGGATTTTAGTTTTGATGTGATGGCTATACGCTCAAACTAAGAAATAGTAGGAATTTGATAGATGGGTTTTAATAAATAGGATGACTAAGTCTTGTTTTGAAAACTCTTATTATTATATACTTGGTTAGGTATATATCAAAATTTTGAGTATATTTATAATACACAAGATGTGTGTGTATGTTTTGACTTACTGGGGGTAAAAATACTAAGTCTGAGTTAGTTTGTGGAATGAATAGAATGATATTGATATTATGTGTGTAAATTATTATGGAGATCATAACAGGTTTTAAATCTATAAGAATGAACTGCTTGCTTTATTTTTCAGAATCGTAAACATATATATAGGGTATGTGAACATATCCTTATAAATCATATGAGGGTAAGCTTAGTCTATGTAAATTAGTAATTTTGGGTTTGTGGATAAGATAGAGCTATCCTAGAGTGGGTACAATGAATGCTTAAATCCTATCTCAACTTAGAGTTTCATATTTTAGAGAATTCTATTGAGGTGACTGTTATAACCTTTTTAATATTTGATAACATATACAAGAAGTTAATATTAGCATCAAATTAGATATTAGTATTATTAGAATCTCTCTCTCTCTCTCTCTCACACACACACACACACACACACACACACACACACACACACACACACACACACACACACACACACACACACACACACACACACACACACACACACACACACACACACACACACACACACACACACACACACACACACACACACACACACACACACACACACACACAAATTATATGACTTGTATATTATTTATGTAGATTGGGTATCTGGTTCAAACCCTATAAAGAAACCTATAATGTATCTTTAAGCACATGAGTTTCTAATATAAATAAAAGTGGAAAGAGTCAAACATTGAATGATGCATAAGATATTGTTTAGAGAATTATGTATAGACTATTGTAAGGTTAAAATACTTATATAGATTATGCAATGGTTTGGTTGTTATACGATTCACAATGATTTTGAGTTAGATGGTGACTTGATTTTAATTGATACTTATAAAACTCAGGAAAAATATAACCCTAAATTAAGTGAAAAGGGTATAATATAAATTTAAGTAGTTGATTGATTATATTATACTGGTTATTAAACAAACTCAGGATGTATATAAGCCTAATAACCCAAATTAGTGGAAAATAGGGTAATAGACTCTAAATAGTTGTCCATTATAAATTGATTATCACTTTTAAATTAAAATAAGAGAAATAAGATTAGGGATTCGAGGATGTTGAAATCATATGTTTGATCTTGAATGCTATTATGTGAATAGGTAAATTGTTAATGTTTTGTTTGAATCATATGTAGTTCATAATGGAAAAGAGAATTACTGTTAGTTAAAACAAAATAGTATTTTTATATGTGAACATATACATTTAGGTAGTACATATTATGTATCTATATGATAAAGGTACATATATATATGATAATATATATATATATATATATATATATATATATATATATATATATATATATATATATATATATATAAAAGTATGAGGAACTTAGGTACCCATACACATATATAGCGTATATTTGTACATAAGAAATGTGTGCTTATATTATTGTATTTGTTGACTATTAATTTAAGTCATAAAAACTTGTGAGGCAAAATACTATGATTATATGCATACGTCTCCTTAAAAGTACAATAAGTAATATTATTAGACTTATGTTTATATGAGATAAGACAATAATTATGAGGTATTTGATCTCTGAAATTATTTATACTAGCTTGTTAATTGAGAAATATGTACATGGAAAATAAATTACAATATTATTATTTGTCATAGAATGTACTACATTTATATTACTTTTGAAAATTAGAAACATGCAATCTAACATAAAATATACCTAGTTGGTACAGGTTGTACTTATTTACGTTTATTATTTATGTATTAAATAATATAAATGTGATTTATTGCATACATTTGGACTAAATGTATGTAATGTGACTATTTTTGTACTTAGCATGTTATATGATTGATGATAGGAATTTATTCATTTGAATATGTTGGTTATAGTTTATATTAACCAAATATCACACTTATAGTTATAAATAAACAATGAGATGGACTTCAATAGCTTACTTAGCATCACCAATGCCAGATGAGAGTAATCCAATCAAGTGGTGTGTATGAATTTGACTGATCCTAGAGATCATTAACTATTTGAAAACTTTGGCCAAAGTAATGTTTAGTTAAACATTATCATTTCATATGTATGATTTACATGTTTGTGTGATATCATATTAGAACATATTTTCTTTATGGTACACATCATGTATTAGATATCTTACAATACATGTGTAATGTTTGTCTCTCTAGATTCCCACACCGTCACTATCCATATGTGAAGGGAGGGCCATTCCCAAGTTGGGGGATATTGTGAAGGATTGATGGTCCATAGTTGGAGTGATAAAGTGCTTGGATGATGCTCTCCCTCCCCACAACATTACTTCATTAGAGACTACACTTGAGATTATCATAGATACTGGAGTTTGTGAGACTCATGCTCTGTAGAGCCTTGTCTCTAGTATTAATTTTATTATTGAAATATTATTCCTGATAAAAATGTAATTATTTATTTAAATGTATATTGAAAATAGTGGTTTTAATATTGTATCAACTATGGATGGAATTATGTAATTACTTTCTAGAATATATGCAGTTATGTTTTGCTTATTTGTTTCATAGTGATCAATAATCGAATAGATTATTACATGCCTATTTTATGGTTAGCATATTCACTATATTTTTGTTAAGATCACTAATTATATTCTCATGGTGAATTCTAATTTTAAATACATGGAAATTATTTTAATAAAAAAATTATGTTATTCTAGTAAATCCTAGTGGGGATGTTACATTGTGGTATCAGATTTACAGCTCAAACTCTAGGACTTAGTGAGTCCACTAACATTTTCTTATCTTTATGTTTACTAGAATGGAGAATGGTGCAAGCTATAGCATTTGGTGAGGGTACTTCAAATGTCAATGATAATAACCCTTCATTTGATCCTAACTAATTTTTCACTGAGTAAACAAGAAAGTTGGATTAGATTATTATAGCTATGAATGAAAATAGGGCCCAAATAGAACAAGAGATTCATGGACATGAAGAGGAATCCCATTAGGATGTGCCTAAAGAGCATCCTATTGAGCAGGAAATCCATTAAGAACAAGGGCATGAGGAAGTGCCTCAAGATATGAGAGCTCAAGTAGCTATAAAATTGGCTAGAGATATGAAAAAGATGAATCTACCTAAGTTTGATGGAACCATTATGGGAGATAGAACTGAAGCATGGTTGATTGAGATGGAGAAGTATTTTGAGATTTGAAACTACTATGAAGTCACTAAATTAGTTTGGGGAGGTTACCAATTGGTTGGTGAAGTAACTATGTAGTGGGTCTTAACTCTACCACCACCACATGGGAGAAGTTCATGACATTGTTCAGATCATGGTGGTTTCCAAAGTTATAGTTTGACCAAAAGCTTATAGATTTTTAGAATCTTAAGTAAAGAGACCTATCAGTGAATGAATACTAGGAATAATTCACCAAAATTTTGAAGTATGTACCTCAATATTAGACATACGAGAGGTTCAATATTAGAAAGTTCATCATGGAATTAAAACTCCAGATTGGTGGAAAGGTGGATGTTCATGGGCCATCTATAATGGATCAAGTCTTCAAGAAGGTATTCAAGCAAGAAGATAAGTGGAAATATCTTGCGCAAGTCATAGATAAGTTTAAAAAAAAGTTTAGAAGTTCTAAACCAACTTTCAAAAGAAGAACTGGAAGCAGAGGAGTGGAGACTCCAAAAGCCAGTTAAAAAATTAGAATACTAGATTCAACTATGGTTCAAGTAATAGGAAACTGGGTAATGGTTTTAAAGGTGGTTTCAAGGGAAACCAATAGTCTAACAAGAAGGGACCACTTGGAGGTTACTTTATTTGTGGAGGTGACCATTTTTCTTGAGAGTGTACCCAAGATGATTCAAAGAACAAAGGTTTTGCTCCATAATAGGGAATATTTCAGTAATGAATTCATATAATAGTTGACAATTTCCAAACCGAATTCCAAGCTTCACCCATAAAACTGTCAAGGTATATTTTTTGAACATCCAATTTATATTTTGATAGATATGGGGGCTACATAAAGTTTTATTGCTCCTATAATACTTAATAAGTTATCTAAAAAAGTTGGAGTAATGAAAAATCCATGATTGGTATAATATGGGAATGAGTCAAAGGTCAAAGTGTTTAGTTGAAGCTGAGATTAGGCTGCCCAAATTCACAATAATAGTGGATATTTATATAGCACTATTAGGGTTATATGATGTGATTCTAGGAGTCAATAGGCTTGTGAAGCATAAAGCCAAGGTTGAATGCTACCTGAAGAAGGTTGAGTGTTAGGATGATTTTAGAAAATTAGACACAAATTCAACAAATTTAGGGTGAGAAAGGAGGGTTAAAACTTAGGCATATTTTTACAATGCAACTCAAGAAGGCTCAAGGAAAGGGGTGCCAAGCATTTATTATCAAGATAAATGAAATAGAGGAATCTAAGGATCCATCCCTTGAAGATTATCCTTTCTTTGGGAATTTTCATGATGTGTTTCCATAGGAATTGCCAGGATTGCCTCCCAAATGTGAGTTTGATTTTTCAATAGATATTATACCTAGATTGGAACCATAGTTTATGGCATCATACAAAATGATAACCATTGAACTGGTTGAATTGAAGGCTCAACTCTAGGAGTTGTTATCAAAAGGGTTGATTAGACCAAGTGTGTCACTATAAGGTACACCAGTTATATTCATCAAGAAGGATGGTACTTTTTGCCTTTGTATTGATTATAAAATGTTGAAGAAGGTGACTATCAAAAATAAGTATCTATTACCTCGTATTGATGATATTTTTGATCAAATATGAGGGCCAACGGTCTTTTCTAAGATTGATCTTAGAAAAAGATATTATCAGCTAAAAATAAAAGATGAGGATATTCCAAAAACAACATTTAAAACTTGATATGGGCATTATTATCTCATAGTGTTACCATTTGGGTTGAAAACACCCCTCCCATTCAAATTAAGTTAGAGGTTAAAAATAGACAAAAAATAGTGGCATATCCATATTATGATTCTCATTATTAAGGCCTAATCAGGGACTTAGGTATATTATATATCCAATAAATGAAGAAGGAAATTATCCTCATAAACACCCCCCCAATCCAAATCAAAGTTCAAACCTAAGTTGATATTCTAGAAAGACTTTAAAGACATGTTGAGAGAAAGGCATAGGTTAAAATTTTCTTAATTAATGTTGTGTTGAACCATAATCTTACCACCATACATCTGCAAAAAGGAAATGGTCAACTAGGCTTGAATAAATGAAAGAACAATTTGTTTTTATAGTTTACCTAGTTGAGAAGTGTTTCTTCTTTTAATGCATAGAGTTGAAAAAAAAGAGTCTTCCCGTTGCATTCTTATAAATCTGTAGCTCATCAATAATTGCATCTATAGTCTCATCATTAGAGATCATCCTCTCTATGCATGTATTGAGGCTATCCATAACCTCCTCATCTATTTTAAACATAGTAACCATGTTCGACCAAACATGGCTCATGTTCGGTTCGAACCGAACAAATGGCATGGACCGAATTTATGCGGTCGAACTTGACCGATAACCTTTTTTTTTCTGAACCCAACAATATATAAATAAAATAAACATTCATAATGGACATCTAGTTTCTTATACTTTAAGTTATATTTTATTTATATACTTTTAGGGTGTTTGAGAGGGGTTTCGGACTACTAGGAGCTATAATGCAAATTCTAGGTTTTGGAGGATCCTATCATATTTCAAAGTTAGTCAGAGTCCAGGGTTTTAGGGTTTCAAACTTAGCCATATTTCAAGGTTTCAAGATTTCAAGGAGACATCATAAGAGGTATGAAGGCTGCATGAAGGGATGTATGCATGATAGAATAGTATGAAAATATCTCTCGCAAAGTGCCACAAGCCGATCCCACCCCATTCCTAGTGCACCCCTTAAGGCATGCACTCTGTGAGATTCAATGCACCGATGAGCCCTTGTGAGAGAAAGTGTCAGTAAATGATAAAGTTGAAAAATAATGGGAGTGGCATTCATGATTTTGTGGGCAACTGAGATGATTTATTCTAGATTTGAATGTACATTTTATCTTTGAAGTAATGAATGAACGATGGTGCTAGTGCTAGTGCTAGTTTTGATTTTGAAGCTGGGTTTGTCAAGGTTTAGGCATGTTTGAAAACATAATCTAGCCTTAATGTAAAATTAAACTTAGGGTCTTTTTTTAAAAAGGACCAATTCTCACTAAATTTTCTCTTATGAAAGTTTGAATTTTAACCCTTAGGATTTTTGCTTAGGGACCCTGCCTTTCTTCCATCAAACTTACACTTATCCATCTATAGTAGCATGGAAATATGATCATATTCATCCTCCAACTTAAAATGTGGACACACAAAAATATAGTGACCAATTCTAATGAAAAAATAGGGATTTAAAGGAACATGATCATTCCATGACATAAAACAACATAATGAATGGTAATAGTGCCCAACATACTCTCATTATTTACTTACTAGTTTAATGTAAATTAGAGTATGTATGTGAAACCCATGTTCAACATTCACTGAAAAGATTGAAAGCTATAAGAAACTATTGTTCATTCCACTTCCTATTAATAACATAAACATTAAAATATATCAAAATATATGTATGTAATATTATGGAAAAAAATGCATATCCTCATAATAGACTTTCCACCATGACAAAAGGTACCCACATCATTGTGTTACTTTATTGATTACTCACATTTTATCCAACATTTATGAATCTCATAAATAGTGTGTTCAACGATTATCTAGATCACTTTATTCTGGTCTTTTTGGATGACATTCTTATATATTCTAAAGAGAAAAAAGAGCATCTTTAACATTTGAAACTAGTTTTGCAATGGTTATGGAAGCCCAAGTTATATGACAAGTTGTCTAAGTGTGCATTTTCTCAAAATAAAGTGCAATATCTAGGACATTTTATCTCCATAGATGTTAT
The DNA here is from genome assembly GCA_037957365.1 of Torreya grandis. Lineage (NCBI taxonomy): Eukaryota > Viridiplantae > Streptophyta > Pinopsida > Cupressales > Taxaceae > Torreya > Torreya grandis. Next base: position 804,302 of record JARHVA010001349.1, on the reverse strand, counting down.
TTTAGTAGATCTATCAAAGATAAAATCCATTATGGAGTGGCCGGCACTAAATAATGTCCATGAGGTAAGAATTTTTATGAGATTAGCAGGATATTATAAGAAATTCATTCCATTTTTTTTAAAGATACCTAATTTGATTACCTCTTTGCAGTGTAAGAACCAAAGTTTTTTTTGGTCGGATAAGTGTGTAGTAGCTTTTTAAGAATTGAAAATGAGGCTTACTTGAACACTAGTGCTAAGAGTTTTATATCCCAATGGTTAATTCTTAGTGATCATAGATGCATCTGGGGATGGACTTAGGGGAGTCTTTATATAAGATCATGTAGTGGTAGCCTATGAATCAAGGAAACTAAAGACTTATGATGTGAACTATTCCCCTCATGACCTAGCATTTGTAGCAATTGTGCATGCTTTGTAAGTTTTGAGGCATTTTTTTTTGAAAAACCATTTGAGCTCAAGACTACTAACTTAGGACTCAAGTACATCTTTACCCAACCAAATTTGAATGCTCATCAAAGGTGCTAGTTAGAGTTCTTGTTTGATTATGATTTTGATATCAACTATATCAAAGGTATGGAAAATAGAGTAGCTGATGTCCTAAGCTATAGGAGGTACATAACATTCATGGCTAATATTCAGAGTACTTTAAGGGATCAAGTGATCAAAATATTGTTAGGAGATAAATTCTCAAATCAGGTCAGGAAAACATTGTTTGAGAATGCTCAAATTCCTAAGGATAAAGGATTCAAAATAGAGAATGATGGTCTTTTATGATATAATGGAAGGATGTATGTACTAGATAGAGAGAATTTGAAGAACACAATGCTAAAAAAACTACACAATGCCCCATATTCAAGACATCTAGGAGTAACCAAGATCATGGAAGAGCTTAGACCACTCTATTTTTGGAAGGGAATCAAGAAAAATGTAGCAAATTTTGTGTCTCATTATCTGGAATGTCAGTGTGAAAGTTGAACATGTGCATCTAATTAGATTGTTGTATCCACATGATATACTAGAATGTAAGTGGTAGGTGATTAGTATGGACTTTATTCAAAAATTACTATTGTCATAGAATAGACATGACATGATCTTGGTAGTGGTTGATAAACTAAGGTAGCTCATTTTATACCAAGTAATTTGACTGATGATGCACCTACTCTTGTGAAGAAATTCATAAAATAAGTGTATCGATTGCATGGATTTCCAAAGAAGATCATTTTAGATCATGATCTAAGGATGACTTCTTGGCTTTGGTTAACTTTGAATTTAGCTTTTGGTACATAACTAAACTTCACCACTACATATCACCCATAGACTGATGGTCATACTGAGTGTGTTAATTACGTGTTAGAGGATCTCCCTCGTATGCATTGCATAGATCAACAATACAAGTGGGAGGAGTACCTTCTCTTGGTTGAGTTTTCTTATAATAACTCATACCAATCAGCTTTGAATATGGCACCATTTGAAGCATTATAAGGAATAAGGTGTAGAACACCAATCGATTGGGATAGGGTAGTCTTTGGACTTGAGATGCTTTTAAAAATGAAATATCAAGTCAAATCAATCAAGTAGAGGTTGGTTGTGGCTAATGATATATAAAAGAGTTATGCTAATCTAAAGAGAACAGTTAGGTAGTTTTTATTAGGTGATAAAGTGTTCTTGTAGGTTAAGCTGCAAAAAAGCTCAATTAAATTTCGTAAGTCAATGAAACTTTCATCAAGATGTGTGGGACCCTTCGAGGTTTTGGAAGTGGTCAATACTGTAGCATATAGGTTTGTATTACCACCATTCCTAACTCTATTACATAATGTCTTTCATGTGTCTTATCTTAAAAAGTATATAATTGATCCTTCACATGTGTTGGATTAGAATGCTTTGCAGGTTCTAGATCACAAGGTGGTCATAGTAGAACCAATTAGAGTAATTGACACTTACAAACTTTACTTGAATAATATATAAGTGTCACAATGCAAGGTCATGTGGGACCAATACTCTAAATATAGTGCTACTTAGGACTACGATGAGTTATATAGGCTATTTCCACATTTTTTTGCTTGATTTGATGCTTCATACCATGTTATTTTTCTATTGAATAATGCTTTTTAATTCAGAATTAGTGTTTGAATAAGTGTCATTGGGATGATGACCAGCTTTAAGGGGAATGATGTCACATCTTGATTTATATCTAAGCTAATTTACCTAATTATCTATGGATTATTACGGTTTTTAAATTGATTAATTGCTATCTATTTAAGATGTAAGTCATATACTATTATGGGACAATTTTATGTTGCTTAGATTGATAGGACCGAAACTCCCCAAAGCTCTGACACAACATGTCAGATTTAAGAGCACACATGATTACCAATGTATAAGCAACTAAACATGCGGAATCCAGAAGAACAAATAATTATCAATGAGAAAACACACAGAACATGAGAGGCAATATACAATTATATTCAACTCTTTACAAAGGAATCTACAACAAAGAGGTGGCACTCTTTCTTCCACATCGTGGGCTTACAGTAAACTTCCCTCCAGAGTAATCTTCTCTCATAGGTCACAACACACAGCTAACACAAGCTGTTGTTCACCTCATTGCACATCTGTACAATCGAGTACACAACCATACTCCAAGTAGATCTCTCCATGATCCTGCTGATGTATTACTGTCACCTTGGATCTAGCTACCCCGCTGATCTCCTTTCTGACCCTCGCATCCATACACCCCTGTAAATCAAACCTGATCTTACTTAAACACACATGGGGAATCCTACTTGATTCCACCATGGGAAGAACTCTCCAAGCTTCACATAGCTCTTCTCCAAATTCTCCCCTTAACAATATAGCCCATGAGTCTCTCATATAGATCTCATGCATACACTAAAATTAGACGGGCGGCTCAAAGACTCAAACTGGTCTTCACATGCAAACTCCGCGTTCACTTAACTGACTGTTTGTCAATAGCAGTTTTGATCGCTACAGGTGACCGACGTCGGTCCCTGCCCTCCTGGAGGTGATCGACGCCGGCCGATCTTCTACCGATGTTGGTTTCCCTTCTGCATCCCCTGACCGACGTCGGTGTGGCCTGTCGACGCCAGAGATTGCATACTTTTAGAAACCTCCTCCTTCTGTTTGCAACAAGGTGAAGCTTTTAGCTCCACACCCTAACAATCTCCCACTTGGAGATAAAGAGCTACACCTATACCCATACTAGTACTTTGTCTAATCTGTATCCTGGCTTGTATTCCTCTTCAAGCTCCCACTTGAAGACAACCCACCACACTCCTTGTGGTGCTACACTTGTGCCTGAATTTCTCCATTCTTCTGCCTTGCTATACTCCCACTCAAACAGCAACCCCTGTGAGTAACCTGTAATCAACAAACACTTAACAGATCTGGGCCATCTGTTAGTCAAGCTCGCTCTGAGAACATCCAACCTCGCTCTGATACCAATTGATAGGACCGAAACTCCCCAAAGCTCTGACACAACATGTCAGATTTAAGAGCACACATGATTACCAATGTATAAGTAACTAAACATGCGGAATCCAGAAGAACAAATAATTATCAATGAGAAAACACACAGAACATGAGAGGCAATATACAATTATATTCAACTCTTTACAAAGGAATCTACAACAAAGAGGTAGCACTCTTTCTTCCACATCATGGGCTTACAGTAAACTTCCCTCTAGAGTAATCTTCTCTCATAGGTCACAACACACAGCTAACACAAGTTGTTGTTCACCTCATTGCACATCTGTACAATCGAGTACACAACCGTACTCCAAGTAGATCTCTCCATGATCCTGCTGATGTATTGCTGTCACCTTGGATCTAGCTACCCCGCTGATCTCCTTTCTGACCCTCGCATCCATACACCCCTGCAAATCAAACCTGATCTTACTTAAACACACATGGGGAATCCTAATTGATTCCACCATGGGAAGAACTCTCCAAGCTTCACATAGCGCTTCTCCAAATTCTCCCCTTAACAATACAGCCCATGAGTCTCTCATATAGATCTCATGCATACACTAAAATTAGACGGGCGACTCAAAGACTCGAACTGGTCTTCACATGCAAACTCCGTGTTCACTTAACTGACTATTCGCCAACAGCAGTTCTGACCGCTACAGGTGACCGACGTCGGTCCCTGCCCTCCTGGAGGTGACAGACGCCGGCCGATCTTCTGCCGATGTCGGTTTCCCTTCTGCGTCCCTTGACCGACGTCGGTGTGGCCTGCCGACGCTGGAGACTACATACTTTCAGAAACCTCCTCCTTCTGTTTGCAACAAGGTGAAGCTTTTAGCTCCACACCCTAACATAGATTATATTATTATATTGCTATGAGATATCTATATTTGTGTACACTTTACATTATGATCATGTTGTTAGTTATTATAACAATATTTTTTGGCTATATGTATTGATATTATAGGCTAACTACCTTCTTATCATGAGTTACATGTAGGATAGATCCATCCCTTAGAGCATGATGGAGGGAGAACATCATCAGAGAGGATGGTGTAGATGGAGGTGTTGGGGATGATAGAGGAATAACTAGGACCCACACACACACCATGATAGATAGAATTTTCTATATGAATTATTTAAATTATTAGCTTTAATATGTTTTTCGTGTTATCTACATTTAGATGATTGATTATGTGTGTTAGTTGTGAACTAGTTTCAGTTTAATGATTATGTGGTTCTAATTGTGTGACTGTGTTATGACTATAGTACATATATTGAGTGCATAATGCTAATTTTTGATCATGTCATGTTATTAAATTCATGATTGTAGGTGATTTTGCTTTAGTGAGTAAGTATCTGTTTGATTAGTATTTATTAACTGTTGTCTATAGACCAACCAAAATATCTTTTTAATATCTTAATGCATTTTTAGTTATAATGATATTCAAGAAATATCATTGTTTTCACTTAATGACTTTATATATAAAAGATAAATAAAAACATTTGGATATTTCATATAGAGTGGTAATAACAATGACTAAATTGTTATAATATCATTATGTTTTAGTATAACAATTATTAGATTTACTATTATAGTCAAAAGCATGTCATTGACTTTAAATTAGTCACATTATTATTTAAAGTATAATGTTGACTTCCTTTTCTAAAGTTATTTACAAAATTACATTGTTACCCTAAAGCTACCTTATGAACTAACCTATAGTCAATGTTCAAATGCATATATAATGGTACTATGTAAATAAGACTTGCAAAGTGATGGTTATCATTAAAAATGGTTTTAATAATGGAATTGGTAAAGTTGATACATGGACATGTAACACCAAAAGACCATGCAAAAAATAAAATATTAAAATAATGATTAAAATGTTTTAGGTAACATTCAAGAATTTTAGGACTTATTATTTTTGTCAAACTGGGGTTAACCTAGATAAGCAAACAAGTTTTATGGATAATGGGGTTTTTACATGATGGAATTATGGAGAACTATGAGCTTCATGCTAAAAGCTTTATAAATTGCACGTATGAGAGAAGTAGACATAAAAAATAATGATAATAGGAGACATGGAGAAGGGCACAAAGAAGAGAAGAAGAAGGAACAAAGAGAAGGAGGAAGGAATCATTCTAGTTTTAGAAGTTTCAATCCAAAAGATTTTGTAAGGTTGGTGAAGTCATTTCATTTTTGTTTGAAATTCTATGTAATATTTATATTTTATTAGGGTTTTTTTGTAAAGTCTTGCTTCATATAAAGGATATAGGTTTAGCCCTGTGGATGGCTCAACCATCCACATAACTAAACCTATATCCCCTGAATCCATATGGAATGTAGACTAGGATTGTATGTATATATTTTTATGGTTGAATGGATTTTAGTCTTGATGTGATGGCTATATGCTCAAACTAAGAAATAGTAGGACTTTGACAGATGGGTTTTAATAAATATGATGACTAGGTCTTGTTTCAAAAACTCTTATTATTATATACTTGGTTAGGTATATGTCAAAATTTTGAGTATATTTATAATAAACAAGACTATGTGTATGTTTTGACTTATCGGGGGTAAAAATACTAAGTCTGAGTTAGTTTGTAGAATGAATGGAATGATATTGATATTCTATGTGTAACTTATTATGAAGATCATAATGGGTTTTAAGTCTATAAGAATGAATAGTTTGCTTTATTTTTTAAAATCGTAAACATATATATATAGGTTTTATGAACATATCCTTATAAATCCTATGAGGGTAAGCTTAGTCTATGTAAATTAGTTATTTTGGGTTGGTGGATAAGATGGATCTATCCTAGAGTGGGTACAGTGAATGCTTAATTCCTATCTCAACTCAAAGTTTCATATTTTAGAGAATTATGTTGAGGTGAATGTTATAACCTTTTTGATATTTGATAGCATATACAAGTAGTATATATTATCATCTAATTGGATATCAATATTACTAAAATTTATCCCTATCTCTCTCTCTCTCTCTCTCTATCTCACACACACACACACACAATATATATATATGACTTTTATATTGTTTATATGGATTGGGTATCTAGTTCAAACCCTATAAAGAAATCTGTAATGTATCTTTAAGCGTATGAGTTTTTAATATAAATAAAATTTGACAGATTCAAACATTGAATGAGGTATAAGACATTATTTATAGAACTGTGCATAGACTATTGTAAGGTTAAAATACTTATATAGATTGTGTAATGGTTTGGTTGTTAAATATGATTCACAATGATTTTGAGTTGGATGTTGACTTGATTTTAATTGACACTTATGAAACTTAGGAAAATATAATCCTAAATTAAGTGAAAAGGGTAGAATATAAATCTAAGTAGTCGATTGATTATAGTATAGGGCATACTATAAATCTAAGTAGTTGATTGATTATAGTATACTAGTTATTAGATAAACTCATGATGTATTTAAGCCCAATAACCTGAATTAGTGGAAAACAAAGTAACAAAATTTGAACAATTTTCCATTATAAATGGGTTGAATTTTAAATTAAAATAAGAAAAATAAGATCAGGGATTCGAGGATGTTGAAATCCTATGTTTGATTTTGAATGCTATTCTGTGAATAGGTAAATTGTTAATGTTTTGTTCGAATCATATATAGTTCATAATGGAAAAGAGAATTACTATTAGTTAAAATAGAATAGTATTTTTATATGTGAACATATACATTTAGGTAGTACATATTATGTATGTATATAATAAAGGTACATATATATATATATATATTAAATATATTTGTATGAGCAACTTAGGTACCCATATACATATATAACATATATGTATAAAAAAGAAATGTGTGCTTATATTATGGTATTTGTTGACTGTTAATTCAAGTCACAAAAACTTTAGAGGTAGAATATGATGATTATATAAATACAACTCTTTAAAAGTAAAATAAGTAATACTATTGAAGGACTTATGCTTATGTGAGATAAGCCATTAATTATGAGGTATTTAATCTCTGAAATTATTTATACTAGCTTGTTGTTAATTGAGAAATTTGTACATGGAAAATAAACTATGATATTATTATTTGTCATAGAATGTACTACATTTAAATTACTTTTGGAAATTAGAAACATGTAGTCTAGCATAAAATATATTTGGTTGGTATAGGCTATAATTTTTTATGTTTATTTTTTATGTATTAAATAATAGAGTTGAGATTCAATGCATAGATTTGATGGACTAAATGTATGTACTGTGATTATTTCCATACTTAGCATGCTATATGACTGATGTTATGAAGTAATTTATTTAGATCTGTTGGTTATACTTTATATTAACCAAATCTCACATTGCTAGTTCTAAATAAGCAGTGAGATGGACTTCACTAGCTTACTTAACATCACCAATGCTAGATAAGGGTAATCTGATCAAGTGGTCTATATGAATTTGACTGATTATAGAGATCATTAACTATTTGAAAACTTTAGCCAAAGTAATGTTTAGTTAAACATTATTATTTTATATGTATGATTTACATGTTTGTGTGATATCATGTTAGGACATATTTTATTTATGGTACACATCATGTATTATATATCTTATATCACATAGGTACTAACTTGTCTCTCTAGATTCTCGTACTGTCACCATCTATCCATATTGAAGGGAGGGCCATTCCCTAGTTAGGGGATTGAGTGAGGGATTGATGATCCATGGTTGATGTGGAAAAGCACTCAGATGATGCTCTCCCTTCCTACAATAGTACTTCATTGGAGACTACACTTGAGATTACCATATATACTAGAGTTCATGAGACTCATGCTCCATAGAGCCTATATCTAGTATTAACTTTATTATTGAAACATTATTCCTCATGAAAATATAATTATTTATTCATATGTACATTAACAACTGTGGCTATATTAGTGTACTAGCCATGGTTGGAATTATGTAATTACTTTATGGAATATGTGTAGTTATGTTTTGCTTATTTGCTTCATAGTGATTAGAAACTGAATGGATTGTTACAATCTTAGTTTATCGTTAGAATATATAATATGGTTTTTTAGGATCACAAATTATATTCTCATGGTGAATTCTAATGTTGAATACATGGAAACTATTTTAACAAAAAAAATTTACATTATTCTTGTAAATATCAATGGGGATGTTACAAGAGTTCTATGGATCAAAAACTAACCCCTCAATATCTACAATGTGACAAGGAGATGATAAAGGTGTGTCCCCGTCACTACTATAGTCATTTATGTTAGGTTATGGAGCTAAAAGCTTCACCAAGATACAAATAGGAGGTTGCTGAGAGGTTGTTGAGTTGCAGAGTAACTAATGTCAATCTAATCAACTGACGTCAGTCATATCCAGTGAGCAGAGCAACTAACATCGGTCAGGTATCAGTCGACGTCAGTCATCTCTAGCCAGATAGAGATTGACATCGGTCGCCTGTACAGTTCCAAAACTGCTTGTTCACGAATAGTTAGTTAACAAACCGATTGTTTGCATGTTAAAGGCTAATTTTAATCTTGAGATGCGAATCTAATTATTGTAATTGGATGTCTAATTATTGTTTGCATGAGATCTATTTAAGAGACTCATGGGCTGTATTGTAAAGTGTGAGGGATCAAAGCAGGGATTCTTAGGGTGCTAGATAGAGAGAGCAAGGTTAGCTCCTTCTAAAGAAAGAAAGCAAGGATAGCTCCTCCTAGTTCCATAGGGGTGCTGAGTGTGTATGATCAGGTAGATCTATGGGATAGTAAGATCTAATAGAAGATCCACCAGGGTACTAGTTTGGAGAATATTAAGGACTTGGTGAGGCAAGGACAAGGGTTCTTTAGGTGTGTAAGATTAGGTTGATCTGCAAGTTGTTGCAAGATCAGGTAGAATATCTACATGGATAAGTAAGGTCGGTTGATCTATAAGTGTGTGTGTGAGGTCAAAGGAGATCTGCAGGGTAGCAAGATCAAAGGTGACAGCAACACATCAAGGAGCAAGATCAGGTGAGATCTACTTAGAGTATGTGTGTATACTCGATTGTATTGGCAGTATTGATACTAACTGGTTAGAGGTGAACAATAACTCTGTGTTTGAGTTGTTGTTGTGACCGTAGTTGAGAGAGTGAGCTCTTGAGGGAAGATTACTGGTACGCCCAAGAGGAGCCCTATAAGAGTGTGTGATCTCTTTATTGTAATTTCCTTTTGGAAGAGTATTAATATAATTGGGTATTGTCTCCCATATTCTATATTGTTTCTGATTTCTAGTTACTTATTACTTCTGGTTAAATTCTACGTTTAGTTGCTTGTACATGGTAATCAATTGTGCTCTCGGGTCCTAACAAAGTGGTATCAGAGCTAAGGTTGCAGGGAGCAGGTTTGTGTTTGATTACAGGTCACTCTCAGGGGTTTTTGATTGAGTGGGAGTAAAGTAATGGTAGAAGAAAGTACACTAAGAATGGAGGAACTCAAAGGCACGAATGGTCAATTACGGTGTTATGGAAAGAAAGAGCAGGTAAAAAAAATTGTTGGTTGATAGCGGATCAACATAAAAGGAATGAAGAAGTAGTTGTTGCAGGTATTGTTGCATGGGTTGCTCTTATATGTTCCTTGGATAAAGTAGAATCTTGGTTTATAAATTCTGTTGCCTCTTTCCATGCAACCCCAAATAGAGTATTTTTCCATGTTAAGGTCCATGGAGACTTTGGAAAGATTTATTTAGGGGTTGGTGAGCCTTGTCAAAGTATTGGCAAAGGGGAAGTGCGACTGAAATTACAGACTGCCAACACATGGGTGTTGAAGGATGTCATGCAGGTCCCAGTTCTAAAGATGAGGCTAATTTCTTTAGGAAAGTTGGGTGATGAGAGATGCACAGGAACTCTCACAGTGGATGCACTTGAATTAGTTGGTGGTAAGAAAGTAGGTACTCTTTATCTACCTGCTTGTATTACTGATTCCACTTCTATTGCAAAGATGTGGCTTTGTAGGCTTGGTCACATAAGTGAGAAGGGAATGGATGTTCTTAAGTCAAATGGTAAGAGTTCAACTTCGGAGAGCATAGACAGAGATTTTTGTGAGCAGTGGAATGCTACAAGAAAGGATTGGATTTATTACAGGAAAAAGAAGTTTGATGTATTTGACAAACTTAAGAACTGGAAAGCCTTGGTGTTCATGGAGGAGATGATAGACAAAGATCAACGGATGGGGCTGGATACTTCTGATCAGGGTAGTTTGGACAGGGTTTTGATTCAAAGTAAGCTCGCGGGTAAAAAGTCATCACTCATAGGAAAACACAGGTACCAGCATCGGTCAGGTGGAATCAACGTCGAACAGGCAGGCATCGACATCGATCATGTGCAGACCAAAGAAGTTAGTGGTGTTGGGCAGGTAGATGTTGACGTTGGTTAGAGAACCAGTGTCGACAGTCAGGTCAGTTGCATGGAATCAACATCAATTGGGTGCAGACTGGGAGGTGACCGACATCGGTCACTGTCAGAACAAATTTTGGGCAGACATCAAGCTGTCAAGGAGTCTCAAATGCCCATGTGGAGGATTGAAAGTGTAAGTAAGCCTCAAATTTGTTATTCCCCTTCTTTACACTACTTGTTGCTCACTGATGGTCAAAAACTAGGAAGTTTTAAAGAAGCAGAGTAGGTAGGATCCAGGAAACAGTGGGAATGTGGCATGAATTCTTTAGAAGAGAACCAAATGGTAGATTTGGTAGAGTTGCCAGCCAGGTTAAAGAAGAGAGAGAATGGACACGTGAGATGAAAGGCTAGGGTATATGGTCTTGAGAAAGCTGCAAGATAGTGGTACAGGTTTGACAGGGGTATGACAAAGCATGGCTTTAGTCAATGTCATTGTAACCATTATGTTTACTTTACCAGGTTGGATGATGATTGCAACATTATCTTGTTACTGTATGTGGATGATGTGCTTGTTGTAGGTGCATACATACAGGGAGTTGCTGAGCTAAAGGTAAAGCTAGTTCAGTGGTATGTCATGAAGAATTTGGGAGTAGTGAAATTCTTTAGCATGAGTATTCCTAGAGATAGGGAAGATCACAAGTTGATGTTGTCACAAGATGATTGTGTGAAGGTAGTGTAGGATGCAGAACCATGCAACACACCTATGGATGGATAGTTCATAGAATAGGGTTTCTAATCACATGATGAGGTTGAGTACATGTGTACTCCCTGATATTGCCCCAGTAGTGGGTGTTGTCAGCAAGTTCATAGCCAATTCAGGAAGGAAGCACTGGAAAGCGATTCAGTGGGTTCTCAGATATCTGAGAGGGACCAACAGTAGGTCGACATGCTATGTAGGGTCAAGTTCTTTTCTACATGGGTTTGTAGATGTGAATGTGGCAAGTTACTTGGATGACATGCGGTGCACCATAGGATGTGTGGTGGTTGGTCTTTAGAATTGACAGCAACACATCAAGGAGCAAGATCAGGTGAGATCTACTTGGAGTATGTGTGTATACTCAGTTGTACTGGCAGTATTGATACTGATTGGTTGGAGGTGAACAACAACTCTGTGTTTGAGTTATTGTTGTGACCGTAGTTGAGAGAGTGAGCTCTTGAGGAAAGATTACTGGTATGCCCAAGAGGAGCCCTAGAAGAGTGTGTGATCTCTTTATTGTAATTTCCTTCTGGAAGAGTATTAATACAATTGGGTATTGTCTCTCATATTTTGTATTGTTTTTGATTTCTAGTTACTTATTACTTCTGGTTAAATTCTGTGTTTAGTTGCTTGTACATGGTAATCAATTGTGCTCCCCGGTCCTAACAATTTATGCTAGCATAAGAGTCATCAATCTTAGAGATGTGCTTAAAATCGGAAGTGTCATCAAGTTTAGGTGAGTTTGATGAAGAATAATAGCATAGAACATTCACTAAAGGAATGCCCATGTGAAGTTGAGAGCATAGATCAACAACTCTCTAAACTAGAGAAGAGACTACAGATGAAGCACACATATACACATACTTAATATCCGCAAGAACATATGAGTTATTGAATCTCTCAAAGGGTGTACTCTCATTAGAAATAGTAGAGTCCTTCAAAGTACCAATCTGTGATGGCTCTAGAATAATAACATCATGCATATGAATGGATGTAGAATCTATAATGGGATAGCTAAGTTTGGAAAAATCTTGTCTTGTAGTGGGGATTCAATAGAAGGAAGAACACTGTCCACCATGAATGTGTTGTCATAAGAAATAGGAGTAGGAGGAGAGAGTACAACAGTCTTTAAAGAGATGATAAAAATAGGAGTATGAGTGATATAAATCTCAGTAAAATCTCTAAAAAGAGACTGAAGGATTCTCCAAATAGTGATGGGATGCATGGTGAGTTCAACATGGTGATGTAGATCCCATGAAACATACAAAAATGAGGTACCACTAACCTTATCACAACTGTTAGATTGCTTAATGTACTTGTTATAATCAATAGGAGTTGAATTATATCCATATAAGAATGTAACATGATTATTTCCTTTTTTTGTGAACAAGTGTTCCTTGTAATCATGCCAAGAAGTATAGTTGCTCTTTCCAAGAAGAATCACTATTTTAAAATCAACTTTTCTCAATAGTTATCTCTCAAATGAAGTCAACATGATTGAGAGAAGACACAAAAGAAGTACAAAACTACATAAAACAACTAAAATCACCCCTTATTATAATAATAATGTACGCTCATGAAGAAGATGTTGGGTACAATCGATAATGCATCTAAATGAGTAGTAAATGTAGGAATCAACATAATGTAGAAAATGATAATGTGCAAAAGAGACATCGAAGAATGCACAACACCACACAATACCCCCTTAGAACTATTAGTAGTGACCTCCCTATAATATTTAAAATATAACCACACTTGTATAGATGTCAAGCATAGTAAAATATATGTCTTGAATAATTAGTGCGTAAGTACAAGGAACTGGAAGGACATCAAGTTATATCAATAATGCATCTAAGAGGTATAATTTATGAAGAATAGGTAGTTGTTGAGTGCCCAAAAAGGTCACCAATACATAGATCATGAAAAAAATGCACGTTTGAAGAAGATGACACCTAAAAAGAAGTTATCGATCAAAATTTATAGCCATTTTTAGATTTGAGCTCGCATAAAAAATTTTCACCCAAAAATGTTTGGGTTGATTAGATACTCCCATCATATTTTAAAAATATTTGTGTTGATTGGAGAATTAGTTGGGGCTTAAGTTAAGCCCCCACTAGTAGGAATCAATATTTAATCCCCCTCCATGTGACCATACCACATGACCAAGGGGACAAGAGTGAATGATCTCTATTGAAAGTCTGGTAAAGTTTGAAAAACTATCAAAACTACCTGTAAGGGTTAGAAACTCCATGGAGAACTCAAAAAACCTAGAAAACTTTGAAATTATTTCCTGATTTTAGAACACTGTTGTATGGATATGTGCAAAATCATTGAAAAAACCCAAAACCTTCAAAAAAGGTCCAAAATCGTTATAAAAAATATAGGTTGTGCTTGTACCTAATTTTAAGGTTTTGATACCTTTCAAATTTGATGGTGCTATCTATTTTGTGATTAGAGACTTAAATCGTATAGTTCACATGAATTTTTAGGAAGTCCCACCAAACCTAAGAAACCACTGAAAATAAAAAAACCAACAAGAATGTACATAAAAAATATCTCACCAAGGATTTCAAAAATAAAAAAATGGTTGTCAGATCATAACTCTGATATCATGTCAGATTACTCCAAGATTGTATAAAAATCCTAAGAACAGGTGGGAAAAATGCAAAATAAAATTAGTTTCATATTAGTTCATTAGCTAAAAAGTACAAAGAAGGTACATTATATAGTGAGAGATTAGGTCACTAAAAAAGGTAACAATTCAACTTACTATTAAAAAACACATTAGGTATATTTTCTCCTAATGACCTTAACAATTCTAAGCAAGCTGACTAATAATTGTGTAGGTAAAATTGTGAGCAAGAAACAATCTACACTAATAATTATATTTTTATGCTTGCAAAAGAAATATGGATGTTACCTTGTTAATAATGATTGGTATCACTCTCTTCTCCCTTGTATTAAAGTGAATAGAAAAAAGAATCTCTATCTCTTCCCTTGAATTCCTAAAGAGAATATATATTGAAAATGAAATGTTTGAATATAAATATGGAATATTATATTCACTTATTACAATTGCTTATGAACACTTCTCTCTCCTCTTAAAATCTTATAAAAATCACACTTCAGGTAATTTAGTGTAAATCTCACACTTAAATTTTTAAGAAATCTTATTTTATTGTGTTAACGAGGAAAATACCATTTTCTTTTTCTTCCACTCTTCTTTATTTGTAACAAAAAAATTATATTAAAAAATGTTGATTGTTTATTTATATCTTATATGTTGTAAAATAAAAATATAAAATAAGCATCTCTTCACCTCTCCTAATATTATCCCTTTTGTTGGAAAGTAGTTTTGGTGATGAAAGTTGCTCTTTTATGGATAAATAATGCAAACTATAATGAGAAATTGTATATTAGAAAATATAATAATTATTCATTTTACATTAAACTATGTGAAATAATATGTACATTGTGTCTCTTTACCTTTCTTAAGATTTCTTTTAGTCAATAAATTTGTATTGATAATAATATTTATTATTTTAATTTGTGTTTTCTAAATAAAAGAAGAATCTATTAAATTGAAACTTACTTTCAAAATAAATATTTGGAAGTATATACACATAAAATTCAATGGTGAATGAATGGATTTGTTTTATATATAAATATATAATGTGTGTGTTTCCATATTAAATGAACAAGTAATTAATTGTTTCTCTCACATATATAAAATATATAATAAAAATAAATAAATAATAAAAGAATATATATATATATATATATATATATATATATATATAAAATAATATAAAAATAAAAATAAATAAAAAATATATATATATACACACACATAAATACATTATTATTATTATATTTATTATTTTAATTTGTGTTTTCCAAATAAAAAAAGAATCTATTAAATTGAAACTTACTTTCAAAATAAATATTTGGAAGTATATACACATACAATTCAATGGTGAATGAATGGATTTGTTTTATATATAAATATATAATGTGTGTGTTTTCATATTAAATGAACAAGTAATTAATTGTTTCTCTCATATATATAAAATATATAATAAAAATAAATAAATAATAAAAGAAAAGATATATATAATAATAATAATATAAATATAAAAATAAATAAAAATGTATATATACACACATACATAAATAAATTATTATTATTATATTTGTTATTTTAATTTGTGTTTTCCAAATAAAAAAAGAATCTATTAAATTGAAACTTACTTTCAAAATAAATATTTGGAAGTATATACACATACAATTCAATGGTGAATGAATGGATTTGTTTTATATATAAATATATAATGTGTGTGTTTTCATATTAAATGAACAAGTAATTAATTGTTTCTCTCATATATATAAAATATATAATAAAAATAAATAAATAATAAAAGAAAAGATATATATATATATATATAATAATAATAATAATAATAATATAAATATAAAAATAAATAAAAATGTATATATACACACACACATAAATAAATTATTATTATTATATTTGTTATTTTAATTTGTGTTTTCCAAATAAAAAAAGAATCTATTAAATTGAAACTTACTTTCAAAATAAATATTTGGAAGGATATACACATACAATTCAATGGTGAATGAATGGATTTGTTTTATATATAAATATATAATGTGTGTTTTTCCATATTAAATAAACAAGTAATTAATTGTTTCTCTCATATATATAAAATATATAATAAAAATAAATAAATAATAAAAGAAAAGATATATATATATATATATTAATAAAAAATAATATAAAAATAAAAATAAATAAAAAATGTATATATATATATACACACATAAATAAATTATTACTATTATATATACAAATTATGTATTAAAGTATATATATATAATGTATATATACACACATAAATAAATTATTACTATTATATATATATATATATATATATATATATATATATATATATATATATATATATATATATATATATATTAAAAAATAAAATAAATAATTAATTTTTTTTTTTAAAATTAAATAATAGAAAATATAAATAAATAAAAAGTACATATAAAATTAATGTTAAAAAAAATAAAAATAAAAATAGTGGGTTGGGTCGGTGGAACTGCCACCCAGCCACCTTTGTATAGGATGGGGATGATGACATAAGCGGCCACCCCAAACCCTTGGTAAGGTGAGGGGCAATGACTGTGAATTCGACCCTAACCCATATAAGGGAAGAGGGCGATCGCCAACCCCATGGAGGAAGGCGCCTTAACTGCACAAGACATCACCTATATATATTTATATTTATATTAAAAAAATGTTTATATTACCCCCCAACTATTATTAAAAAAAAAAAAAAAAAAAAAATTAAGAATATATATATATAAAAAATAAAATAAAATAAAATAAAATATACTTTTATTTATAATGGGTTTAAATTTAATGAGTTCTTCCTTTTATAGTTCCATCTCTAACCTACTAAACAAAAAAAACAATGAAAGAGAGAGAAATGAAAGTAAAATAAAATAGTTTGATTTTTATCTTTACCAAAAAGAAGTTTAAGGCAATATTGTGAAAAAGAGAAATAAAAATAAAATGAAATAGTTTGATTTTTATCTTACCAAAAAGAAGTTTACGACAATTTTGGGAAACTCCAGATCAAATAGTGGTGATCCACTCAATTTAAAGGTGAATATTTAACCCTCATCCACTTAAAATAAGTGAAAAATTTATTGTTAATTAAAATATTAAATTTAATACTAATCTTTGTTTAGCTTTTACAATTGTGTGACCTTGTAATTTTGTTTTCACTTTAACAATTTTAAAATACATCCCATTATAGATTATATTAGAAAAAAAATCCTTAAGAATAATTTTTAATTCATAAATAAAAGGGAGCTATGTATAAGCAAGATAAAACCAGGTCGTAAGGCTAAACTCTTTTTAAACTAACATTTGTTTTAATTGCAAAATTATTTTTGACACTGTTAAACGTGTTTAAAACCATTTTGAAATTTGATTATTCAAAATATCTACGATTGGAATATGCCTTAATCAAGACTTACATCTAACTTTTTTAAGATGTGGATTTCTCCAGTAATCAACGAATAAACTTTAACTTTCTCAACGATAGTCTTTTGAGGCCATTTTAGGGGATATTTTTATGGTGACAAAAATTTACTCTTGTTCTAGTCTTCGAAGTTGATTTAGAATCGACATAGTTAAATAAACTAGGAATGATATTTTTCAAATATGAAAGCTGCAACTAGTTTTTAATAGCTTTAAATTATTATTAAATTAATAAAATAATTTTTATTGTTAGTTTGACTACATTTACCAGAGAGATTCCAAGCCAATTTATTTGAAACTTTGTGAGAACTTTTCAAAATAGTTAAAGCCACCTTGGAATGGTAGACTAATTGGTTGTTTTCCTCCCAACGAAAATATTTTGTTGCCTTAAATGTAATATTTATAGCTTAGATAATAAGATTCCATGTTTATAAGAAATCATGCTCTTCCCTTGAATCATTACTAGGGGCGTTTTTACATTTGCTTATTATCTTAGAGTTTGGTATGATTTGAAAGGTCTTTTGTTGCAGTGGTGATTCTAATGCTCTATTGACATAAATATTTTTGGGTTGTGACTACCTTCCACTATTATATCTCTTTAGTTATACAATTGTTATCTTAGTTCAAGTTTTGGCCACAAGTACATATGTTTTTGTTTGGCTTAAATTTCTAATGGGTAGACCTAGGATAAGGGCTTGTAGAAGTTATTTTAAATTATTCATTTCTTATTTTTAGTGTTCAAGCTTAGACTCCTTGTATGTGTACTTATCTGTGTTAGATGTCTTAGTGTTGCTTAATTATGTATAGACTAGCTAGTGGTCATAGAGTTACTCACACAGGTAACATGTTTCACTCAGTCTGATTGGTGGATGTCAGATACATTCGTATTTATTATAACACTCGTTTAGGAATGGGTGAACTATAGTCATCCCTAATTATACATGTAATGGGATCACCATAGATATGTAGGTAGATAAGAGAGTGGGTGTGGAATTATCAAATTAACCCTTATGATACCCCTTTGTGTAGGTGTTATCAACTGACTTGAGGATGTTCTTAGAGAACATGCTTAGAAAACTAGCCATTAGGATGTCCTTCTAGTGTGGGCAAATGAAAACTAACTTAAGTGTTTTCTTGAGACACTTTTTAAACATTTAATTCTTAGAGTGCTTGTGATGTAGGGGCATCTTGGAATGCTCACACAAGGTCTAGAATGTGTCTTAAGTATGTTCAAATTTAAATTTGAGTTTAAATAGGTTTTCTTGCTAAAAGGGAATTTCAAACGTCTAAAGTGTAATAGTTGTTCTAAGTGAGTCTAGTTGATATGTAATTGAGAATAAATGTTTTAAATGACTTTGATGGTCTCTTGAAAGGTCATAAAATTAGATTTGAATGTATGTGCCATGTTGTAAGGATGAGGTGGCAGTCATGGTTCACCACCCTACGTAGGATTAGGAGTTGCTTGACAAATCTTGACCAAGATTTAGTTATAAGTCTTGTTGCTAGGAGTTTGAATATATATAGGAGTTATAGAAGTGAGTAGAGCAAGGTTTTAGAGGTGGTGACCTCTCATCCCATTCAAGGATGAAAGAATATGTAGATTGAAAGTAAAACCCTGTAAAGAAAAGAATGTTTTTGACGAAGAATTGATTCAGACCCTGTTTGAGGTCATTTACTATTGTTGATGAATGCATGTGATTTGATAATGAAAGATAGAGATTGGAATTATTCTCATGCATGTTTGAAATATTGTGAAGAGGATTTTGTTTCTAATGTGATTTTCAAGTATCAATGAATGATGTTCAAAGAATTTGATACTCAAATGTTTGCATGAACATATCCCTGTTGGGTTAAGAATGATTGTTGTTTGCATCTAAAATTATCTTATTGGTTGATGTATGATTATGGTAACTATTTCATTCTATATTGGAAGAGTGTTGGAAGTTTTCATTTTGAGTATCAACTCAAGTGATCCGTAAACTTAAGCAATAATTACACTAACTTAATTTGATTTTGATTTACAATATCAATTTATGGATAATTTAAAAAAAATGACTTACAAATCAAATTGTAACCAAAATAATTCAATAAATTCAACACATAATTTGATAATGGAGTTCGACATGAAGGTCTGCATCTCTGGGTCCAATATCGATCGATGTATTAGAAAAAATGCTTGAAAAATAATTACAAGTGTTTCCAAATTGAAAAATGAACAACTGGAAAGTTATTCTATGGTAAAAAATAATGCTAGTCTCTTTTTGGACTTTTTGGCTATTTTACCTCTAGCACCCTTTGCGAGCCACATGAACTCCTTTACTATATTCTCTAACAAAATTGCTTAGCTTCTTCATTATTATTCAAATAAAATGTCTTGGCATTATATAGACATTTTATTTTGTATCCCAATCGGTTGGGCCTTATCATTTTATCTGAAGTGGTTATGGGTTCAAAACCCGTTGGCATAGTCTTTGGTGGGCATATTAATCTTTTGTCCCACATTAGGTAAGTGGGAGAGGCATGTAGGTTTTAAAAACCATGAAAATTAGGGTGAATAATGCCAAGTGTTTGACATAAACACATATTTTAGTGGGGTTGGTGAGGATTGTGGTAAGCATGTGGTGTGTGTGGCATGGAACGTTGGGTTTCACATGGAGGCTTATGGGTTTGGCGTGGAAAATTTTAGATAAAACGTGGCATGATTTGGATGGTATGTGGTTTCACATGGAATTTAGTGGCATGTTGGGATATGGAATGGGGTGGGTATGTTGAATGGAACATGGAAAATAAGGTTACACGGAAAATTAAATATGGTTTGTATGGAACATTCAACAAATGAAATTGGATCATGGTAGTTAATTGGTGGCAAGCGATGTGGTGGGTTGAGGACCCACCATGTGGTCCAATATCCTCTCACCACTTTTCAACCACTCACCATGCCCCTTGTTGACCACTTGCCATGCCACTTGTCGACATCCAACTGGATGTTCCGTTCAAACTCCATTTTTTGACTTACCCTGTCTGATCTTTAATGTGTGATATCGTGCACATATAGGCTCCATTTTGTGAACTGTGAGTTGCACCAGAAAGCTCTCAATGAAATATATGCATTGTAATTATTATCAAATCATTCCATGTTGGATAATTTATGTATTTTGAACAACTTTGACCTAATTTGATTGGAACTTTGACTAGCTACACAAGGAACATATGAGCTATATTTTCCACATTCCACATAGTGTTGGAAAGGTCTCAACAAGCCCTAAACAATGGTGCAATTTTCAATCCACTTAAATAAATTTTTTGCATTGATCTTCAAATAAATACTCCCTAATAAGAGGGGTTTTTGTCCTCAAAAAGTTGGTATTGGATCTGGTACTTCATATGAGTATATTTTCACGGCTCTGGCTCTTAGCTCTAGCTCTAGTTCTCAGATCTAGCTATAACTCTTGAATCTAATGATCTCCTGAATGTTATATACCAAATTGATTGTCGGTTGGTTTTAGGTCTTCAAACCAAAAATTGTTGCCTATCACCTGGTGTTATAATAATCATGATTTTACAATTACTTCATTAAGGTTTTACATAGCAACACAATTTATAAACGTTGCCCTTATTAGGTCTTTTCAAACACTGTAATGATTACAAACATTGCACATACTTAGGTCTTATTAATAATGCCTATTTAGGTTTTATAAATATTAAGTAAATATGTATGCATACTTTATATAGATTAAAATATATAACCTATCTTTTAGGCTGTACCTAATGCTTTTTGACAACCTCTTTAGATTGCCTTGCAGTGTTCCATACATGGGTAAAATGACATTAAAGGTATTGTTTATCTGTAATGATTACTATCAATGTGCTCATACAAGATATTATATCCCATATTTTAAAATGCTACACTAATTTTCTTTCTTAGAGTAAGTTGCCTTTCTCAGAGACAAATAGGGTTTACCTATGATAATGCCATTAAATTGAAGTGGAACTACATCTAATTAAACTTAATCTAAGAAGTTTGTAATAATTTCAAACCATAGTTTACATGTTCTACTTACATGTACCTTATTACAATTATCTATTCTATCTAGAGTATAGGGTTGAAAATGTGGCTTAGTTTCCAAACCTAGGGGTTGTACATCTTCTAAGATCAAATTATTTTGATAATTTTTATAAAAAATAACATCTATCTTTGAATGCTTGACAATTATTCTTTTGAAGAAGTGTTGCTTACATTTCTAGGGTGATGATTTTTAAATTGTTCTCTTCTCATTGACTATCATCTCCCTCACTGATGTTATCTCAGGTTTTGACTGCCTAGATTCTATTTGAGGAGGCTCTATATTTTGCTTGACTGAAGATGTAGTTACAACCTTTGCCTTAGGTTGTGGATGATTCTGCTTAACGTCCTTAAACATTTGCCCTTTAACATTGAAGGAAAATACTAACTTCATGTCTTCTTTAGGCAACTTATTTTCATTAATTTTCTTCTTGACATGTCTCTTAAGCAACTTTCTAGGGCTTTCTGGGGCATAATTATACAATACATTCGAATATTTCTTTTTTGCATACCTCGATAAATCCTCTGAAGATGTTTCATCAGATTTAACTACTTCATCTTTTGATAATGCTTCCTTTAACTCTTTAGGGTGTTTTAACTCACTGCTTGAGTAATTTTCTAAATCATATTCTTGGGATATTTGTCCTTCACCTCCATATCCTAATCTTGCACAAAGTGGTCTCTTCTCCACTTGGTTAAGCTAGACAATTCCTTGACCATTAATGCCAAGTCCTTTTCCTTTGAATCTCATTTTAATCAATATCTTAGAACCTATTCTCTTTGTGTGCTTCTCAAATGTATCAACACATGAAATTGATGAATGTTTAGGGTTAGTACATTTAGTTTCCCTAACATTGTCAATATAGCTAGAAGAGTTGATTTCATTATCTTCATCTTTAGTATGTAAATCAAAAGATACATTATTAATCAGAGCATTATTTGATTCTAAAATTATAACATCATTCTCATTAATAAGACTAGCAAGAATATATAAATTAGAAGAATCACTATTATAATCAGAATGTACCTTTGTAGTCTAGCTTGGCAACATCTCTTAGATAATTCCTTCATCCACTGCTTGATGCTTAAATGAACTGGGCTTTGCATCTTTTTTGACAGGTGCCTTCCCCTTTGATTTGCATCTATGATTGTTCTACTTCTTGAACCATAACATAACCTAACTGGGATGTAGTAACCAACATTGCTTGGTAGTATGACCTTGACGGGCATAATGTCTGTAAATATCTATATCTCCATGCATCCTCTTTTTCTATCAATGTTCTTATTGCAGTTCTACTTGCAATGCATCAATTCTCTATTAAAGTCTCTCAATTTGTTGCTTCTACCATTTCTTTATCACTTTCCAAATTTGCTCTTGAGATTTTAGGTATTGCATTATCGTAATGATAATGGAATTTAGTAACAATTGAATCTGAGCTAGCATTGGATTCATTGTTCTACAATAACTGATTTTGGTTAAAACAACAAAATCAAAAATTTACCTATAAATTTAGTTTTGATATCAAACTTGATGCACCAAAATAATGTTTATATAGATGTTAACCCAACACACTAACCACTCTAATACCAACCTTGATGTTTTAGAGCAATATCTACATAGAAGTTAGCCCAACACACTAACCGCTTTGATAACAAATTTGATTCGTAAACTTAAGAAATAATTATGCTAATGTAATTTTATTTTGATTTACAATATCACTTTATGAAATAATTTAAAAAAATGACTTACAAATCAAATTGTAACCAAAAGAAGTCAAGAAATTCAACACACAATTTGATAACAGAGTTTGACATGAAGGCCTACATTGTCGGGTCCAATATCAATCGATGTATTAGGAAAAATGCTTGAAAAATACTTAAAAATGTTTCCAAATTAAAACATGAACAATTTAAAATTTATTCTATGGGCAAAAATAATGCTACTCTCTTTTCGGACTTTTTGGCTATTTTGCCTTTAACACCCTCTGCGAGCCACACAAACTCCTTTACAATATTTTCTATAAAAATTACTTAGCTTATTCATTGTTATTCAAATACAATGTCTTGGCTTTATATATCCATTTAATTCTATATCCCACTTGGTTGGGCCTTATCATTTTATCCGAAGTGGTTATGGGTTTAAAACCCATTGGCATAGTCTTTGGTGGGCATATTAATCTTTTGTCCCACATTTAGTAAGTGGGAGAGGCACGTAGGTTTTAAAAACCATGAAAATAATGGTAAATAATGCCAAGTTTTTGGCATAAACATATATTTTGGTGGGCTTGGTGAGGATTGTGGTATGTGGTGTGTGTGGCATGAAATGTTGGGTTTCACGTGGAGGCTTATGGGTTTGGCATGGAAATTTATGGATAAAACATGGCATGACTTGGATGGTATGTGGTTTCACATGGGATTTGGTGGCATGTTGGGATATGAAACATGGTAGGAATGTTGGATGAAACATGGAACATAGGGTTACGTGGAAAATTAAATATTATTTTTTTTGGAACATTTAGAAAATGGACCATGGCAGTTAATTGGTGGAAAGCTAGGTGGTGGCTTGAGGACCCACCATGTGGTCCAATCTCCTCTCACCACTTTTTGACCACTTACCATGCCACTTGTCAATTCCCAACTAGATATTCTTTTCAAACCCCATTTTTTTACTTGCCATGTTTGATCCTCAACGTGCGATATCTTGTGTATACAGGCTTCATTTTATGAATTGTGAGTTGTGACAAAAAGCTCTTGATGAACTCTATGCATTGGAATTATTCTTGAATCATTCCATATTGGATAATTTCTTCCTTTTGACCAACTTTGACTAGTTTGACAGGAACTTTGACTAGCTACACAAGGAGCATATGAGCTCTATTTTCCACATTCCACATGCCATTACAAAGGTCTCAATGGGCCCTACACAATGGTGCAATTTTTGATCTACTTTAGGACATTTTTCATTAAACTATATATCATCAAGGATTAAGAAAAAGTAAACCCTAATAGCAAATGTAGGTAATATCATGCATAGACCCCTATTGTGGGTGTTGGTCTTTTGGTATATAGACTATGTTTAACATGACAATGATGCATTGAAAATTATTAATTGTCGTACATTATTCCAAAGGTCTAATTAATTCTATTTGAGGTAGGAAGACTTGTGAATAATCAATAAATCCTTCTATATATAGAAATGTTAAAGATTAACCCTATTTCCTATAAGAACCATTGTTATGGTAGAGTAAGCTTCAGATTCTTGAAAGGATATGCTCAAATATTTGAGTTGCATGGAGTCTAAACTATTTTGATAAGTGAATTTAAATCTAATGAATGATATTTGAACCTTTAGGTGAGTTAAGAAAGTATTAAAAGTGTGAAAACTTTGGTACATACCTATAGAAGGTTATCCTACTTATACAATCATGCTTATGTTGAGTTGAAAGGGTTGGACAGTGGATGGGATAGGAAAATCTATTGATTTGATAAAATTTTTAGGGTTAAATCAGACCTAGTAAACTATTTGGGAGCTTTTGAAAACCACTGAAACATGTGTAATTGATTTTTCTTTCCTCTTGGGTAGTGACAAAGCACTGAAACCCTAGGTTAAGGAATTTAACTGATGGAAAAGGTTAAAACTTGGTCTACAAGATGGTGTTGGACCTTAATATAAGATTTAAAAGTTTATTTTGTGTCTCCATGTGATTTCATATGGGTTTGGTGGCTCTGTATAAGAACATGGTATTAATTAACATAAGGAGACCTAATTCATGACCAAAGAATCCTAAAAAGTGGTCTAGACAATGAGAAGATGGATGTAACTTGGGGATAAGATGGTAATTGGAAAAGGGTTTCTAAATTTGTGTAGGGTTTTTGGATAAGTGTTTGTACATCTCTGTATAAGGAGAAATTCAATAAATAAAGGTTATAAGGAATTAGGAAAGGGTAGGGTAGAGTTGTATGGAATAAGTTTTGTACATTAAAGAAGGTATAGGATGGGTTGAGAAGTGTGACTAGGTTGTGAGCATCACCCCTAAGGTGACAAGATTCATAATCCATTGTGAGGAAACATATGTCCATTGTTGCATGCTGTCAAGAGATAAAATAGTGAATCATGACTAAGAAAGTTATAGTTAATAATGAGTGATTGGAGTGGATTGAGATGGTTTGTGATAATTTGTAATAGGTAAATTGCATGTTTTATGTATTTAAAAATATTTATCATCAAATATTTGAGTTTGTTTTGGTCTATTTGTACCTAATAGACCTAGTGTTGCTTAAGACAGGTTGGGAATATTGCAAGCAAAGTGTGAAGAGAAGTGAAAGTTATGTATTAGTTATGAATCATTTGGTATTAGAGCCATCTAGATGCTCTAGGAAATTTTTATACAGGTTGATTACATTATGCATATTTTAGGTTGCATGAAGTTGTAGGTAAGCAAGAAGGCATATTGCAAAGAGACTTGTTGGAGGACAAAATAGGAAGGTAGATTAAGGAGGTATGATGTATTTTATGGTTGATTCATTTGATTTGAATGTATGAATGATTGAAAATAGTAATTATTGTGATGGAAACCTTTAATCAAGATGAGAGAAGCTCATAAATAGATCTCAAGGAAGTGAAATAGTCCTAGTGTGTAGGACAAGAAGTTGAAAAGGCCCAAGTGAGGTATGAAAAAGAAGGTTCCAAGTGTGAACCAAAGGAAATGGTCCAAGTGAGATTAAAAAATGAGAATAATGTTCTCAAGTGAGGTACTCAAGATGAAGATGAGAGAAGAGGTAGAAAGGAAAGTCAAAGACAGGGTTAAGCATGAAAGCCATAGAGAAAAAATGGTACATGAAGAGACTAAGAAGAATATTGATATGGATAGAGAGATGGAAGAGATGAGGCAAAAAATTCATGAAATGCTAATCAAGATTGAGAAGATGAAAGAATTTGTGAACCCACATCTTGGATGGGTCATGAAAAGTAAGCCAATAAAATGGCCAATCAAAGAAATAGTGGAAAGGAGAAGAAGACAAAAGAGGAAGGACAAGGAGGCAATCAAGCCTCATGATTTTAAATCTAATGTTGCTTTGATATGTTTGAATGTAAGTTTGAGAGATGAAGAGAAGGAAGAGATAGTTGAGCCAATTCATAGGCTCAAGAGATAAGAGGAAGAAGCATATGACCAAGTGGTGATCAAAATAACTCAAGATGAAAAAGAGATTTCATGTAGAGTCATGTTGATGGAATAAGAAAAAATAGGTCAGCCATGTTGGAAGAAAGATAACATGAAGAAGGAAGAGATCCTCACTCAAGAGGATGAAAGAGAAGCCAAAGGAGCAATGGGACAAGAACATAAGGAGAGGTATGATGTATATTCAAGTTTGTATGAGTCTTTGAAGTAAGAGTATGGATTTGATCCTCATCAAATGTATAAATAAATGGTTAAGGAGGTTACTAAGGAAATCATAGACTTATGAAATGCATCAATGGTGTCTAAGATAATAACATTAATGAAGGCAAGGAGGATTCAAGCATATGAAGGTACTCCCTAAGATGAATTTAAAACTATTGAGGTTAAAGTACAGGTGGAAGATGAAGGAAAATTCATGCAAGGAGAGAAGAAAAATGCATTGATAGTTGATACAAAGGAGAGTGAAGCAAACAAAGCACATGAAGGTGTTTGGAAGCAAGGGAAAAAAAAAAAGCAAAGTGGGAAGATGGAGAATGCCTCAAGGGCATGAGAAAGAACTTGTTTTATTTAATGAGTTGTTGAATTTTTTAGGTATAGCATGGAGGAGGATAGAAAGAGGCAAACCAAAGTACAAGCCTGATAGTTAAGAGCACACACACCTATATGAGTGTTTGAAGGAAGAAAAACATGGGTGGAAATATTTTTATCCCATTTGGAGTATGATGTAGGGGCATAATGGATTGCTCATACAAGGTTTATAATGTGTCTTTAGTATGCTCAAATTTGAATTTGATTTCAAATATGTTTTTCTGCTAAAAGGGAATTTCAAAATTTCAAAGTGTAATAGTTGGTCTAAGTGAGTCTAGTTGATATGTAATTGATAATAAATGTTGTAAATGGCCTTTATGGTCTCTTCAAGGTCATAAAAGTAGATGAATTTAATTTTCATGTTGTAAGGATGAGGTGGTAGTCATGGTTCACCACCCTATGTTGGATTAGGAGTTGCTTGACAAATCTTGACCAAGATTTAGTTATAAGTCTTATTGTTAGGAATTTGAATATATATAGGAGTTATATAAGTGAGTAGAGAAAGGTTTTAGAGGTGGTAACCTCTCATCCCATTTGAGGATGAAAGAATATGTAGATTGAAAGTAAAACCTTGTAAAGAAAAGAATGTTTTTGATGAAGAATTGATTCAGACCCTGTTTGAGGTCATTTAATGTTAGTGATGAATGCATGTGATTTGATAATGAAAGATAGAGATTGAAATTGTTATTAAGCATGTTTTAAATATTGTGAAGAGGATTTTGTTTCTAATGTGATTTTCAAGTATCAATGAATGATGTTCAAAGAATTTGATACTCAAATGTTTGCATGAATAGATCCCTGTTGGGTTAAGAATGATTGTTGTTTGCAACTAAAAGTATATTATTGATTGATGTATGATTATGGTAATTGTTTCATTCCATATTGGAAGAGTGTTGGAAGTTTAAATTATGAGTATATACTCAGGGATTAAGGAAAATTAAACCTTGATAGCAAATGCGGGTAATATCATGCATAGACCTTTGTTGTGGGTGTTGGTCTTTTCATATATAGATTGCATTTAAAAAGAAAATGATGCAGTGCAATTGATAAGTTTTAGTACATGATTAAAAATGTTTAATGAATTCTATTTGAGGTTGGAAGACTTGTGAATAATCAATAAATCATTTTGTATACAGACATTTTAAAGATTAACCATGTTTCTTGTAGGAACCATTATTATGGTGGACTGAGCTTCAAATTATTGAAAGGATATGCTCAAATATTTGAGTTGCATGGACTCTAAACTATTTTGATAAGTGAATTTAATTCAAATGAATGTTATTTGAACCTTTAGTTGAGTCAAAAAATTATTAAGAGTGTGAAAGCTTTGGTACAAACCTGTTGAAGGTTATCTTACTTACACAATCAAGCTTATGTTGAGTTGAAAGGGTTGGACAATGGATGGGATAGGAATATATATTGATTTGATAACATGATCAGGGTCAAATCAGACCTAGTAAACTATTTGGGAGATTTAAAAAACCATTAAAATGTGTGTAATTTATTTTTCTTTCCTCTCAGGTAGTGATAGAGCATTGAAACCCTAGGTTAGGGCAGTGAGTTACAAAATGACATTATGAGGAATTTAACAAATGAAAAAGGTTGAAACTTGATCTATCGGTTGATGTTGGACCTTAATATAATTTTTCAAGTTTATTTTGTGTCTCCATATGATTTTGTATGGGTTTGGTGGCTCTATGTAAGAATAGGGTATTGTTTAACTTAAGGAGACCTAATTCATGACCAAAGAAGCCTAAAAAAGTGGTCTAGACAATGATAAGATGGATTTAACTTGGGGATAAGATAGTAATTGGAAGAGGGTATCTAAATTTGTGTAGAGTTTTTGGATAAGTGTCTGTACATCTCCGTACAAGGAGAAATTCAATAAACAAAGGCTATAAAGAGTTAGGAAAGGGTAGGGTAGAGTTGTATGGAATAGGTTTTGTACATTAAAGAAGGTATAGGATGGGTTGAAAAGTGTGAATAGGTTGTGAGGATCACCCCTAAGGTGACAAGATTCATAATCCATTATGAGGAAACATATGTCCATTGTTGCATGTTATCAAGGGAGAACATAGTGAATCATAAAGAAGAAAGTTCTAGTTAATAATGTGTAATTGGAGTCGACTGAGATGGTTTATGATAATTTTTAAAATAAAATTTCATGTTTTATGTATTTAAAAATCTTGATAATCAAAGATTTGAGTTTGTTTTGGTGTATTTGTACCTGATAGACCTAGTGTTGGTCAAGATAGGTTGGGAAGGCTACAAGTAAAGTGTGAAGAGAACTGCAAGTTATGTATTAGCTCTACATCAGCTTGTTTTAAGGTGAATCTTATAATGTTCTTCCTTACACAAGTGATTTATTTTTAGTCTCAAATATGTGATTTTCTTAGTTGATTAATTTTTTTAGGATATAAATCCTCGATGATTTTTGGGATTTGATATTTTTCTATCTTATCTTAACCTTGGGCACCATTAGAGACTCACTTGGGAGATAAAGCTTATCCAAACAATGTAAGTTAGATATTGTTGAGATATTGACCTACTTGGAATAAGAGAATATAGGTTCTTTGTCACATTTGAATATCATTCATTTGTGTGGAGTGATTTGTTGAAAGCACAAACACTAAGAGGGGGGGGGGGGTGAATCAATACCCTTAAAATAATCATTTAATTTTACTTATCATTCACGAAGCATCGAATGAAACATATACATCAACTAATGCATAAACAAGCATCCACATAAGCATACAACTTATGAACACAATAGATATGTGGGGAACCTAATGGGAGATAAAACCCACTAAAACACAACTTAGACTATAGTCATCCAAGCAATGAATCAAAATTTAGTGAGGCACCAACCCCACAAGGAACACCAACCCCTCACTAGTCAATCACCAACTTAATTAGTCCTTTAACAAGCACTAGCTTGCAAGAAGGCTCGAACCCCCTAAGTGACTCAACACAAACTCATCCAATTCAAGAAATTTTTTAAAACCATAAATTTTCAATGAAACTCCCACTCCTTGACAAAACACCAACTCAACCAAGACCAACTTGATCAGCTAAAGACACCTTATTTCTCAATTAACAGATGGTGATCTCTTCTTCAACTCTCTATATTTTCTATCTAAATTACACTCAATATAATACATGAGTAACACATATCTGATGCAACTCTGATAGTCTCTAAAAATATAATCAACTTATTAACTCTTCTCGACCCTCTATCCTTCTAAAACAACCTCTTAGGCTTTCTCGCTCAATATGCCTCTTACTAGGCTTATTAGGTCAACTGAACTTGATATCCACATGTAGTAACTTGGTTATATATTCATCATAGTCTATATAGCCTATTATGATGGTATTCAATACCTCCTAATCCTTCAAAATATACCCTCTTATTTTCTCATAGGTGTATTCTTTACTACACACACTAAATAGGCTAATTAGGCCTTGTACTTATACTAATCACTAGAACACTCACATTCTTGGTCAATTAAGACATTAATCCATCAGGGTCAGACCTAAAAAATGTCTTAGTACATGTTAAAAATATGAATCAATCAAAATAATATCATCATTAGGTTGGCCAAAATCACTTAAACCTCTTTCTTCTTTTAGGCATATTAAAGACCTAATTGCAATTAGGTCTATCCTTTCCATGGAACAACTTGAACTTCTATGGATGAGTTGACCCTCAAAAAAGAGCTCAAACCTTTAAAAAATTAAATTTAAATCTCAAACAACCTCCTCCATGCTCAAGTAGTCATAAATCCTTCACTCACACCTTAAAATCACCATTAGGCCTTAAAGACATATTAGGTATAATTACCCCAGAAACATTGTATTCAAAGATGAACCTCATAAAACCTATAGAAACATATTATAAGAAAAAAAAACATATTCATGGAAACTTAATGAACTCATGGTCATCATAAAACTCATTATACTTCATCACTCAGGCTCCAAAGACTCATAAACACCTCATCAACAAGCTTACTCAAAACTATCAATTTGCTCAGAACCCAATCATTAGTAACTTGACCTCAAACATCAGTAAAAGCAGTTTAAAACACTCAAAATACATGTATAATATCTCATGGAATTTTTATAACATCATCACATGCTTGGTATACTTATAAACTAGGTATAATGTCTCAGGAACATTAAACTTACTAAAACATAGAAAACTTCCTGAATGCTCTAAAACATAGTCCTGATGAATGTTGTCTTTAACTCTTATAAGAAAACTTCAAAGACATATAATACAAATTAATAGTTAATATTTTACATATATAAAATACTTAAATAGATATATTACAAGTTTTATTGTCAACCATTTGTCTTATAGACCAAACTATTGATCTCTCTCACAATCCTTACATAGCCAGATAAGCCATTTTGGATTTTATAATCTAACCTAATAAATTAAATTAAAAGATTATGAAAAGAATGGATAGGTAATTTAGGTCATAAAAAACAACATCATATTCATTGGATGATTTATCTAAGTACAATGAGCCTCCAACTCATCACTCTCACTTGCTTACTTAAAACTACCATCTGCCTTATGGACCAGTCATGATGATTATACATTCCAACATCTATGTAGACATAGTAAATAAGTCCTAATTAATTAATATTATAATTATATATATTTATAAAATATTCAAACACAAATGTATAGAGTTATAATCATAAATATGGAATAGATAAACCAATCTCTGAAACTTACACCTTCACTATCTCATCTTTACTAGACATGTCATCTTGTGAACAAGATTTTCAATATTTTTAATGATATAAAAAAAATATAACCAACATGGACATGTGTTATAGGTATTTAAAAACAGCCCCATGCAATAGGATTCATTCCTAATCCATGAAAACACATCCCTAATCTCATTCTCACTTCTACCTAGTTTTTCTCATTGTCTTCACTATTGGACTTTTTAGCAATAGGTCAAATTGTATGATCAGTTTAGATTTTTTAAGACTGTAACCTGATTAAAAACTAACATTAACATGAATTATAAGTTACAATCTTCAACCTCCATCCATTGAGAAACCTTGACTTAGTCAACCCTACCTGTTATATAATTTTTTTGATAAATAAGAGATTTCTTGTAGCTTCCACTAACTCATCTGACAAAAAATGCCACTTTGAGGTACTTGGGAGATTAATATACATGATCCAATCATAAAAATAGGTCATCCAATCTATTCTAAGAAATTTTCATCAAGATCTTCCATATCGGGTTAGTATAAGGGTCTTAGGAGGGTTTTAGATTGGTTTCCATTCTTAACATTTGTTCATAAAAATCTACCCCTAAAACCAAATCCTAATTACTAGAAATAATATATATGACCCTTTTCCATCTATTCCAAAATATTATCTTCCCATGCAACAGTCACATGTGCCAACAAACATCAAAAAGCGTCTCTCTGGCTTGGAAATCTTTACTCTGCATACTCTAGAGACCTCAAATCCACTTTTTATGATTTATTCTTCAACTCAAGACCTAAAAATTAAAAAAATCACTTGAAATAAAATTTAATACCTCTAAAAATTCTTACATAATCTCACAAGCCTCCAAACTTGATCATGAAACCTGATTCTGCCACCTAGGGTCTTAAGACTAGGTCCATGAGAAGACCACTAAAGAAGAACTTATACTTTTGGCTCACTCTGAGAGTCATGTGATTAATTATACATCTTTATCTCATGATTTAAAATTATATTTCATAACTTAAAGTCCATATGCATCCATTTTATCATTATCATACCTCTACAAGCTATATTCATGCTCAAAAACTAGTCCATCAAATAGACCTACTAGGCACCATACCACTTTGAGATCTTCAAGACACCTTCTATAACTCATAACTCATCTCCAATAAATTGAGACATAATCCACACCATATCCATTAATTATCATTTGACCAAGACTTCTTAAACCATACGGGTCTCTTGCTAAGATTGAACTAGCCATGCCTTCATCAAAACAAGACTAGGCTTCACAATACACCTTGTACACAAAGACTTGATTCTTATGAACTTGGTAAAAAATGAGATTATCACACCATGAAATTCAACACAACCAATAGTCTATTTTTTATGTTCTCTCATATCAATACAAAGTAATACTGCTCATAAGATTATCATATCATAACACTATACTAAGACCTTATGTAGAACTCAAGGACCTATAGACCATGCTTCTTCACAAGAGCCCCTCTGGGACATCAATGACACTTAATTACCTTTTAAATTAATGATAAAATCAATTAAAAAACATAAAAAACAACATGCCTCAACAATCTCCCCCTTTGTCATTAATGGAAAACACTCTAACAATGCAGATCATTCTTATCTCTCCAAGCTGGATCTCCTCTAAAATTGGTCTTTTTCCCAATCTAGTCTTTCTCTCCCTTTGACATTAATGATAAAGGGTCATATCTAACAAAAATATCATCTTATTCTTGGATCTAATAAATAATTTCTTTCTGAAACAAGATAAATCTTCCTTTGATCAACTAAATAAGAACTCAACTTAGAGAAGTACCCAACCATGTTCCCCTTAAGCTTATGCATACCAAAAATAGATGAATCTCACTCTCCTTACTTGATATCTAGAAATAATTAAATAAGTAACTCCACATTTGACAAAGCATCTTCTTATTAATGATACTCATATTCAACAACTAGGAACTCAACACATAAGAAAAAAGAAACTAAGAAGCATCTTAGACACATGTTCCTCCTAACACCATGAATACCATTTTAAAATGAACTCATAACATAATACTACTCACCTTGTGCTTGAAATGACTAAAACCAATTGATCATACTTAGAATAATAATTTGGATATCACACCTTGACATCCACTAAAGAACCTTAAAATCACTTTGGTGCACATAAAGTGCTTAACTCTTCATACTCACTCAATGAATCAACTTTGCAATTCTCTTACTAGTTATTTATGATTTCACTATGTTTTTCATACTTAGACCATATTCATTTCCCTCATACCTTTGTGATATATTTGTGTAAACAAGACATATGTTCATATGTACTACATGACCCTGGATTCATCCTTATCCACATATGATATTTCATTCTTTGTGACAAAAACCATTAAGCACCTCTGCATACAACATTCATCAAACTCTATCAAGACTACTATGGTATATTAGACCATTGAGTGGTACTATAATTAGTATTTTACTTCACATAATTTTTAAAAGAACTCATACACTATCCATATGCATTGCATGATCCTAATGCCATATTGACATTTACCAAGATCACTCAATTGATGTTTATTGAACTCCACAAGTATTTACAAGTTCATTCACTTCATGAAAAGATCTTCTAGATATTACTATCCCATGTTGTCTTTAAATACTCATTACATTTCAGTCATGTCATATGCTTAAACACCTGCATCATAACCCAAACTTAATATATAAATCATACTGAAAACTCATATTCTTACATAGTCAACAACCTTTAATAAGCTCTTGAAACCAATTCCAAACCTCAACATAGATCAGGCTCACAAACAACTATATTCATGAATATATTGGTCTTGTAGACCAATCCATAACTCAAATTTATTCATGACTGTTATAGGTCTTCTTGGCATACAAATCCTACTCTTGGAGCTCATGGAAAATCTAAAAATATCCCCCTCAAACCAAGCAACCACCATGCTTCCACTAGCTGATAAGTGTCTCCATGAAGCCTAATGGAGTCACCCTCTTCCATGAGATAATAGAACAACATAAATTATGGAGATTCTCAAATATTCAATCCACTCTTCTCAGCCACCTTGCAAACATGAGATTGATAGTCTCTCTTTAAAATCCATTTGGGCTTGATTGGAAAATTTAACTTATCTTCCTTATCATCCTTCTTCTTCTCTTTGAATCTTGTTTGATGGTGACTATGATATCCTTTTGACCAATTAATTCTCCTTCCATAGTTACATGAATGCTCATCCCTTGAGACCTTTCTACAATCCTTTGCTCTATGACCAAAATTGACCATGAACTGCTCCACATCTATCTTGAACTACTTGCATCTTGTTTTCTTAATCTTAGAATTGCATTTGAAACCCTTAAATGATTTTTAAGATCCTAAATAATCATATCATATTATTTTTCTCCATTATTCATCTTAGTTTTCAAGGTACATACCTGCTTCTCAAGAATCACGACCATAGATCTCAACTCATGATTCTCTTTCCTTAGTTGCTTATCCATCTTGTGCTTCTAGGATCACCTTCAATTTGTCAAGATTATTTAAAGGAATTGATCTGATACCAAATTTTGGAAGCATATACATTGAGAGGGGGTGTGAATTAATGACCTTAAAATAATCATTTAATTTCACTTATCATTCATGAAGCATCCAGTGAAATATATACATCAACCAATGCATAAACAAACATCCACATAAGCATATAATATATGAACACAAGAGATATATGGGAAACCCTCATGGGGGATAAAAAAAATTGAAACAAAACTTGGACTATATTCATATAAGAATGAATCAATATTTAGTGAGTCACCAACCCCATAAGGAGCACCAACCCCTCACTAGTCAAGAACCAACTCAACTAGTCTTTTAGCATTCACCAAATTGCAAGGATGCACCAACCCCCTAAGTGACTCAAAAACACATCAACTAGTTCAATAACACTTATGAAACCACAAAATTTCAAGGCATATCTCACTCCTTAACAAAGAACCAACTCAACCAAGACCAACTTGGTCACCTCAAGACACCTTGTTGCTCAACCAATAGATGGTGACCTCTTCTTCAACTCTCTATGTTCTCTATCTAAATTTAACTCACTGTCATACATTAGAAATGCATATATGATTCATCTCTGATATTATCTTAAAATATAATCAAATTATTCATCTTTTCTTGGTCCTTTATCCTTCTCAAAAAAACTTCTTAGGCTTTCTTGCTAAATATGCTTCTTACTAGGCTTATTAGGTCAACTGACCTCGACATCCACAAACAACAACTTAGTTATATATTAATAGTAATATTTCTTTCCTATTTTTATGGTCTTAAATAACTCATTATAATTCATAATATTCCCTCTTATTTGCTCATAGGTGTCTTCTCTACTACACACACTAAATAGGCTAATTAGGTCTTGTACTTATACCAATCATTAGAATAATCACACTCTTGGTCAAATAATACATTAATACATTAGGTTAAAAACAAAAACATGTCTTAAGACATGTTACACATGTGAATAAATAAAAATAATATCATCATTAGGTTATCCAAACTCACTTAGACCTCTTTCTTCTTTTAGTCCTACTAGAGACCTAATTGCAATTAGGTCTATCCTTTCCACATAACAACTTGAACCTTAGTGGTCCAGACGATCCTCACCAAAGAAATAAAACATTTAAAAAAATTATATTTAAAACTCAAATAACCTCATACATGCTCAAAAAGTCACAAATCCTTCGCTCACACCTTGAAAGCACCATTAAGCCTTAAAGACCTATTAGGCATAATTACCCCAAAAACACTATCTTTAAAGACAAACCTCATACAACCTATAGAAACACATTATAAGAAAAAAAAACATATGGATTGAAAATTAATGACCTAATTTTAATCATCAAACTCATTATACTCCATCACTCAGGCTCCAAAGACTCAAGAACACCTCATCAACAAGCTTACTTAGAACTGTCAATTTGCTCAGAACCCAGTCATTAGCAACTTGACCTCAAACATTAGTATAAACACTTTCAAAAAATCCAAATGAATGCATAAGATATAATTTAATATTTATAACATAATAACATGCTTGGTATAATTACAGACTATGCATAATGACTCAAGAACATTAAACTTACTAACACACAAAAAACTACTTGAATGCTCCAAAACATAGTCCTGATGAATGTTGTCTTTAGATCCTATAAGGACACTTAAAAGACATATAATTAAAATTAATAGTTCCTATGTGACATATATCACATCTTAAAATATACATATTATAATTTATAGTGTCAACCATTGGTCTTACAGACCAATCTACTGACCTTCTCTCTCACAGTCCTTACATAGTTAGATAAGCCATTTTGTATTCCATAATCCAACATCATATATTGAATTTAAAGATTTTAAAAAGAATTTATATGTCATTTATATTATAAATAACAACATAATATTCAATTTATGCTTTGGATATGTACAAATAGCCTCAAACTTATCACTCTCACTTGCTTACTCAAAATTGCCATTCTACCTTGTGGATCAGTCATGATGATTATACATTCTAACATCTATGTAGACATATTAAATAAGTCATAATGAATGAATATGATTCTTATATATATATATATATATATATATATATATATATATATATATAAATTAAAACAAAAATATATAGAGGTCTAAATGTAAATATGGAATATAAAGACCAATCTTTGAAACTTACACCTTCACATCTCATCTTCACTAGATATGTCATCTTGTGAACAACATTTTCAATATTTTTATTGATATACAAAAAACATAATGAACATGGACATGTTTTATAGGTATTTAAAAAAAACCCCATGTAATAGGATCCATTCCTAGTCCATGGCAACACATCCTTAACCTTATTCTCACTTTTGCCTGATTTTTCTCACTATCTTCACTATTGGACTTTTTAGTGATAGGTCAACTTGCATGACTGGTTTAGATTTTTTAAAGTATATAACATACACATAAACCAATATTAACATGAATTTTAATTTAAAATATTCAACCTCCATACATTGAGCAACTTTGACTTATTCAACCTTGCCTACTATACATTTTTTTTGAGAAATAAGAGATTTCTTGTAGCTTCCACTCACTCATCTGAAAAACCAATGCCATATAGAGGTACCTATGAGAGTCATATACATTATATAATCATAAAAATAGTTCATAAAATCCACTCTAATCCATTTCCATCAAGATCTTCCATATTGGGTCACTATAAGGTTTTTAGGAGGGTTTTAGATTGGTTTCCATTATTAACATTTGTTCATAAAAATATGCCCCTAAAACCAAATCATAATACTGGTAAATAATTTATAGGACCCTTTTTAATATCTCCAAAATAGATCAACTTCCCATTCAATAGTCACACATTCCAACAAGCATCAAAAATTGTCTCTTAGGTTTGGAAACCTTTACTCTGCATACTCTAGAGACCTCAAATCCACTTTTTATGTTTTCTACTTCAAATAAAGACCTAAAAATTCACCAAAACACTTGAAACAACATATAAAACCTCAAAAAAATCTTACATAATCTCACAAGCCTTCAAACTTGATCATGATACTTCATTCTACCACCTAGGGTCTTAAGACTAGGTCCATGAGAAGACCACTAAAGAAGAACTTACCCATTTGGCTTACTCTGAGAGTCATGTGACTAAATCTACATATTTATATCATGATTTAACATTTTATTACATAAATTCAAGTCCATACACATCCATATTATCATTGTCATGACTCTACAAGCCATATCCACACTCAAGAGCTAGTCCATCAAACAAACATACTAGGCACCATACCGATTTGAGATCTTCAAGACACCTTTCGCAGGTCATAAATCATATCCAAAAATTTGAGACAAAATCCATACCATCTCCCTTTTTTATCCTTTTACCAATACTTCTCAAACCATATAGGTCTCTTGCCAAGACTGAATTAGCCATGCCTTCATCAAGACAAGACTAGGCTTCACAATACACCTTGTCCACAAATAATTGCTTCTTATGAACTTAGTCAACACAAACAATAATATTTTCTTGATGATATATCATAGTAATACAAAGCAATACTGATCATAATATTTTCATATCATAACATTATCTTAAGACCTTATGCAGAACTCAAGGACCTACTAGACCATACTTCTTCACAAGAGCACTTATGGCACATCAATGACACTTAATTACCTTTAACACCAATGCCAAAACACCAACAATAGGAACATACCTCAACATGCTTGGGTAAGCACACATACCTTGTGACATTTATAGTTTGTGATTATTGACCTTTATATGTGCCATTATTTTGAGTAGATGACTAGAGCTTAGTAGATTTCTTGAGTGATGTATTATATCCCTTCTTAGATTAGAATTCTAGCCCAATATCAGTGATTATGTCTCATGGATAAGACCATAAGTGAAAGGGGAATTACATCAACCCTTGATTTCATGGAGTGGATATGTAGGCTACCCAAGTTGTGTTGGGGGAATCAGGTCTAGGTTCTTAGTCTAGGTTAGGGATGTTTGTCATATTCCTTTGTGTTGATCTAATACATTGTTTTTGGGATTAAATAAATATATAATATTAATTAAATTTTTAGTTTGATCATCATGTGGTTTTTATCAACCATTTTAATTTAAAGTTGGTTTTCTTGTCTTGCATGCCTTGAGAGTATAATTGTATAGTGGTAGATGAGACTCTCCCTTGATAAGCCTTAAAGTGGTATCCCTATGTTAACTAATTGTGGTTCTATATTTCTTAATTTATTTTAATTATGTTGATTACATTATGTGTGAATAAATTTGTGATCCTTAAAATTAAGAAATAATAATTATACTTGACCATCTATTCTTGGTACCTTATTATTAGGTCTTATCCATTTTACTTGAGTAAATAACTTTTAAAACCACCTTAAGTCATGACCTCATCCTATTATTTTTGCATCCTATTTCCTAGGTAAGCCATGTGGTGGAAAATAGTTATGTTAAATAAATTACCCAATACTATGTATAATTGTTTATGTCACACTACTTTGATAACATTTGGAAAATCACACAATACTTTATTCACTAAGCAACATTAGTTATTAAGTAAGCATCATTGAAATAAGTTAACAAAAAAATTACATGGGTTTTGGGATAAACATTTTGGGCATGACATTTTAGTATTAAATCCAGGTTTAACACTAGAAACTCTAGGAATATCAGTTGGTTGGTTTAATTATATTTCACAACAAACATAAAATAGATTGTGTACTTAAAATTTGATTATAATGATTCATGACACTTGTCTACATAGAGGTACTATAGAAGTTATGATTCCTAAATGATCAGACATAGAAACATGTATATTACCATAGATACTATTGTAGTAATGGGTGATAAGTGTGGAATGACCATGTATTGTCCCTTCTTGATAGTAGAAATGACAGATAGTTATTAGTCATGTCATCCATGATGATATATACACATCAGTTAGACTGATGAGGCTATCTAGATACTTGTGTATCTCTAGTAAAATCATGTTATCATAGTGTGTTATGGTTGTGGATCGATGTAAATAGTGTATCTTAAACCAAACATGTGTACCCTTAACTTTTGTACTTATTTATGTGCATATGTAATTGTAAATTATTGTGTAAACCCCCACATTATTTTACTTGTAACTAACCCCATAAACAATAGATCCTCTCTATGTAAATAAAATTATTATGTGATCATAATGTGTGTATATAGTGGTACAAATATGATATTTGTGTTAGTAATCTTGATTGTACTCTTGTTAATGTAAATATGTTCGTGAAGTGCCTTGTGTGAAAATTTCATTGTGTAAATTAACTTCCATTCATGTAAGCATATAATGTCTAAGTAAAATTTTATTATTTAGTGGTGTGTTGTGTTGTGTAACTTTGTATCCCTACTCTAATAAGTGGGCACTAATGGAAGTATGGGGTTTGAAGGTGGAATATAACTATGTTTATATTGGTTTGAATGGGTTATAGGTTAGGAAGTGAAGATTATCATATGCTTAAAACTTACTTTTATTCTTTGCATGAGGTAGCCACTTGAATCTTTAGGGTGTGTGCACATTGAGTGCCTTAGGCACCATGGACCCTTCATGCATAATGGTAATTTTATGAGTGATGTGTTACTTCACCTGAACCTTAGTGGTTGTCAAAAGAATAATCTTTGTGATTTATACCTGATACAACCTTGTGAACCTTTGTGAGACATATGGAGAGTGATGTTTATTCTTATCTCTAGAATGTAATCAAGGCTTATTTTATTTATTCTCCCCTTGAGTGACTTTCTTAGCCACATAGTGTTGTAATGTGATTTTTAATGAGATTGTTGTGCCCAGCTTTATTTTGATTTAGATGCCATTTTAAATTGTTTTTTTAAACCAACACTATTATTTCTCTTGAATCTAAATTTTATTTTACAAAGATATTTCATCAGTTTTTAGTTACTTTTATTCGAAATTTGATTCTTTTAATGTGACCACTTGGATTTAAATTTATTACATTATTGTGATGATTTTATTTAATATTTTATTATTTCTATTGAAATATTTATTATGACCACTTGACATTTGATTTAATTAGATTATTATTTTAATTTTTTATGAGGTTTTTACTTCTTTGATTGAATGTTGGTTTTGTGAATGTTGTAATGTGAACATTGTACACATATTGTGTGTATGGGGGAGAATAAGTATCTTGGAATATAACTAGAGGGTATGATGAACTAAATTATGAGGTCAAGTCTTGAGTCATCCTCCCGCCCACTAGACATGGTGGTTTCATACATGATTTAGCTAAGCACTTTCTATCTTGCTTTTGGGAGGTCTAGGTAGAATTCTTATTGGGAGGCCTAAGGAGTTATATGCTCTTATACTTGACTTGCTATATCACCATTTTATTATTTATTGGGAGGTATAAGTAAAATTATTCTTAGGAGGTCTAAGGAGTTTATATGATCTTATACTTGAATTGGATATAACATTACATCATTATTTATTGGGAGGTCTAAGGAGATAAATTATAGAGCACAGTAACTCAACTTCTACTTTAACATTGATATTTATTCATTCGAATGGCACTTTATATTTTTTCACAAAGAACACTTTCACCATGGGATGGTGCTTAGCTTAGTCACTATGTTATCACAATATAATAGTATAATTTTTTCACATGCTACTTACCAAAATTATACACTGATAAAATATCTTGGGTTTCAATTGGTTTGGATAGATTTGGATGAAGTATGATAGTTTGAAAGTATGGGATATGCCTTAAGGAAATTAATATTGATAAGTCTAGAACATGAATTAGAGAAATCCTTTAGATTAATTTTACTAACATAATAACATTAATAATATATAATTTAATCTCTATAATTTGAAAATATAAGTGATAATTATAGTTGTAACTATATTGGCTTTTGTTGGAGTGGTTGTAACCTATTAAATTCTTTATAAGAGTGTGGTTATTCAACCCCTTGTGTTGGCTCAGTGTATCAAGGATGATTCTCTTATAAGGGGGTGAGGGTTATGTAAAATCTTGTGTTAGGGACCTCCTTCCATTAACAATTGAGACTCTCACAAATGAAATCGCATGGTTGCAAATAATTTGTATTGAAGTTCCATCCTTGTATATTAATAAATTAATGATTAGTAAAAGTTTAAGAAAGACTAATTAAATTTAGACCCCACATGTTTATCATATGAATTTTTAATTTTTAAAATAGCCTTTACTATTTTAAGAAGGGTCATAGGCCTCCTAGAGAGGCTATGAGCCCTATCTCATAGGCCTTATAGAAAACCTACAGCTTAGGGTCCTAGCCTAGTTGGTAGGCATGACCTACTTGGTGGAGTATTTTATAAGTAACATAATATAAAATTAATTAGATGTGAGAAGTCCATGTGGGCATGTAAGATAATTTATTATATGTAAGACATTGTTTACAAGAAAGTCAATCATGTGGAATAAAAGTATGGGCCTTTTATGACACAAGAGGACCCATGGAAGAGATGATACTCTCTTCATTTAATGTGTTGGTGACTACCTTGTGAAAAAATATTTTGACTCTCTTTTTATTAAAAATTATTGGTAATTGTTTTTTGTTCTTTGGGTATATTTTGGTGAGGGAGAGTTGGAGTGGAGAAGGAATAAGTTTAGAGAAGTTTAAGAATCAAGAATGGTAAATGTTAGTTCTTTTCATTGTTCTTCTTTGTATTCAAAAATGCTTGTTAAATTATTAGATTATACCCTTTCTCTCTCCATTATCTTTAGTAAAATATCAGTTGTATGGTAATTACTAAATTGGAGTTGTGCTATTTTTGAATGAATGTTCTCTCTCTCCCTTCCACACTTTAGTATACAAGAGATCTTGTTAAGTACATTTAATTATAAAGAAAACACTTATTTATTTTCCTTCCACTCTTTTCTCATTGAGCCATGAAGATTTAAATTTGAGAATGATGTTTGTCAAATTATATTTTTATGATTTCAAAGGAAATATGGATGTTGTTTTGCTATGAATGATTGATATCATTCTCTCTTCTCCCTTGTATTAAAGTGAATGAAATAAATATCTCTATCTCTTCCCTTAAATTCTTAAAGAGAATATATATTGAAAATAAAATTGAATGTTGGAATAAGAATATGGAATATTGTATTTGT
The DNA here is from genome assembly GCA_037957365.1 of Torreya grandis. NCBI lineage: Eukaryota > Viridiplantae > Streptophyta > Pinopsida > Cupressales > Taxaceae > Torreya > Torreya grandis. The sequence continues at coordinate 760,275 of JARHVA010001349.1, read as the reverse complement.
TTTGAACATCTCTCTCTCTCTCTCCTATTGACCTCTTATGAAAATCACACTTTGGGAATGACAAAGGGTTGTTAGTGTAAATCCCACATTTAAATTCTCAAGAAAATTTGTTTTTTTGTGTTAATTAGGAAAATACCCTTTCCTTTTTCTTCTACACTTCTCTATTTGTAACAAAAAGATTAGATTATAGTGTTAAATATTTATTTATATCTTATATGTTGTAAAATAAAAATGTAAAACAAGCACTGTGAAGTGGCTTTAGTACCTGCTGCTAGCCATAAAAATATTTTGTTTGTGCTAATAATTTAGTAGTATTGTTAAGGTGTTTGGATTAATATTATTAAATTATTAATAATATTATTTTTTATTATATATAATTGTATGCACCTAAATTTTCTCACCTCATTACCATCGATAATATTCCTATTAATTAACACTAATTCTACTAATCTCATTTATTCTAAATCATCTGGCTAATCAATCTCCCATTCCTAGATATTTATTAAATAACCTCCTTCAATAATTCTCCATTTCACTAACTTTATTCATCCCACCTCCTTCGTTAATTCTATCCCAATCCCTAGTATCTTAATCTAATCCTATTTATCCATTATATGGGAACTTAAAATTCCCATAATCCTACCTACCTACCTACTAGTCTACTCCCTAAGCTTTCCTACATCCCTATATCCTTAATACTCACCTAATCCCCATATAACCCCCATCTAATCCCCACCTAATACTCCATTACCCCTAAGCTAATCAAGAGTCCTCTTGAATTGGAGAAGCTCCTCTAAGTCTCTAAAAGTCTCTAAACTAGAGACTTTTAAATAATTTAAAATTCTCTAAAAATTCCCTCCATTATCCTATAAAAATCCATGTTTGGGCAATGGTAAACTAACTAGAATTCCCATAACATCATCATGCCAATATAATCCTTCAACAAGAATTTTCACACCCAATCCATGTCAAATTAGCCATTGAATCTCTCATCGATAATCCTTCATCATGCCATTACTATGCCAAAAGTCTGAGTCTACAATGCAATCACAAGTCTATTAGAACATCCTAGAAGGAGGTGATATGAAGAAAGGAATTTGGTAAGTCTCTCATCATTATGAATTGTTTCATGAATCCTTTTTAATAGGTAGTTTGTGTTTTGATTTCAATTAGCTCATTTAATATTGCTTGTTATTTGTATTTTTGCTAACCTATAGGTCTAACTGGGTGAAGAAAATATCAAAATTTTGAAAATTTTCATGCACAGGTCATAGTCACGATGTTGCCCTAGTATTAGTGGGATTACACTACATAGTCACAGTATTGCCCTCAAGACTTATAATATTGATTTAACCATCCACTTAACCACTAATAGTCTACCTAACTATGCAAGTTTTTATCTTTTGACAATCCCATGACTTGATAATCGTGATATTGTCACGCTAGTTATGATATTATAAATCTAAGTCACAATTTTGTGTTTAAGCTACTAATAGTTTTCTTGGCAGGTTATGCAATGCAATGACTTTGCAAGTCATGATATTTCACTACAAGTTACGATATTACAACTAGAAGTTATAACTTTGTAATATCTGATAAAAATATAAATAGTCCTCTCTTGTCTTTTGATCTACATTTTTATCTTAATAATTTGTGTTTATGTAGGAATGCCATTACCATACAGGCAGATATATAACCCCTTTTTGTCATTGTATTCTCATCCAAATAATTTCTCTTTCAGCTAGCCACATTATTATAGAAATGTTTTATCTCTATATAGTTTATCTATGTGTTTTGCAGGATCCACTAGGAAGGCTAAGGAAGGAAGACACAAAGACAACACATAGGCCTTTTCCCCTTTTCCTTATTCTTGCCAATACCACAACTATCGACACATTTAGACTCATGGGATTGCTCTATGGAGTAGTAATGTTGTAGTTTTAGTTATGAATTGTATTTTCACTATTATCTTCTACTTAGTCTTTTAAATCTTAACTAGATATAGGTAGAATAATATATCTATACATAGGCAGGATTATGCTAATTAGGTTTTGGTTAAAATCTTAGTCATCTCAGTAAAAAATAAAAAACCTAAGTGCCAATTTGATATAACACAACATCAGTTTTAATCTATATTTTTAAACCATCTACATATAATAATTTTGGCATTTAACTCATTCTGTCATCTATCTATGTCAAAAATCTAAATCTAAATATTTTGTCATTCTACATAATATTGCAACTGTCAATTTAATTTTAGTAGTGGGATTGTCATTTTGAGTCATGGTTTTGTGGTTTATGACAAAATCACAACTATCATTTTATAGCTAATCAAGATTTTGTTGATTTCAGTCATGGGTTTGTCTAAAAAATCATGGTTTTGTAGTTAACCATCATGATTAAGCTAAATGCAATAATATCATAACTCATGAATCATGCTTTTGTCCTGTAAGTCATGGTTTTGCACTGTGTAGTTATAATTTTTAGCCATTTTTTCTTTAAAAATTGTCCTTTTGATTGTGTTTTTTAGAGTCATTTTTAACGAATTTTGAGTCACTTCGATCCTCCTATAAATCCCATATTGCCTTTAGTGAAGAGGGGCTTCACCCCTCGACCCTACCCTATGCCAGGGGCACTACCCTTGGACCCCATAAGGGGTTATGCCTCTTGACCCAAAAAGGGGCATTACCACTTGACCCCATAAGGGGTGCTACCCCTTGGCCCTGTTGGGGGCTGCCACCCCCAGACCCCTGCATTGTGTCCCAAACCATAATTTTTTAGGGTGTTTTATTAAGGCATAATTGACTAACATCTTGTTTTTTGTAGGGGTAAATCTAGTTAATATTTTATTTAACTAACATCATCTTTTTGCAAGTTATATTTTGAGTCTAACATGTTTTATAGGTTACCTCTTTTGAGTGCCACCTAAACTACTAACCACATGCTTGCAAACTATCTATCAAAGAATCCATTTGGCACTTTAAAAATCAATTTTTGGTTATCCATTTTGTCTTGTATATATCATTTTTTTGTGAAAAATCATTCCTTGTATATAATTACTTATGTGTAAATAATTATCATATCATGCTATTCAAAATTAGGTAATTAAATCAGTTAATTAATCATATCATGTGTTTTACTTGTTTATCAACTCCCCCTCTAAGATAATACATGACATGGAATTGATCCCCATGCACATGCTTAGTTTATAGGGGTTAGTGTCATGGATTTCATCACCGTAACTGACCAAACTCCATGTTCTAGTAGAGTATACAAATCAAGGACAACTATCATTAGGTTAAGTGATTGACCTCATATAGGGCATCTATGAAGGGGAATAGTTAATTCTCTAAACTAGGCATTAGACAACACCCTATAGGGACTTGGGCCCTAACATAAAAACCTACATAGCCTATGTATACCTAGAATAGGAGCCTTAATCCATAATAGGTGTACTACTATAGGTGTCAATATCAAATCTAAAGTAGCCATCAAGTGTAATCAAGGTTGAGAGGGTTTGGTCAATTTTATAATGGGTCACTTGCCTATATCCTCGCTTGTGAAGCCATTGGATGGTGCGGGCATCAAGTTACACACCCATAAGTTTACTAATCATAGGTTGTGGCTTACTTGCTTGGGTGTGTGTTATGTTAAACCCATGCTATTTGTGAGCTAAGTCAACCTTCACCCATACCTATCCATACCTATTTAGGTACTTTGCACATATCACCTTGTATATTCCATCCTCATCATTCAATCACCTTGTATATCTCTATCTCATCCTCCTTTTTTGTACATATCCTAATCAAAATATTAGTAATCATCCCAGTATACATATTGTCTTTATATATCCTTGTCTAGGTCCTATCCCCTCTCCCATCTTATCTAGACATACCCACTCATCCTCTTATACCATTTTCTCATCATTTTATCATCCCTTTGCCCACATTGTCTTTTTGGTATAGCCGTTATTATTCCCCACCACCACTTTTTCCTAATTTATTCCTAGTGTCATTAATATCCACTCAACATTTGTCCATCCTCATCATCATCATTACCATCTTAATTTCATCCTTAGTCATATCCACCCAAACCTAATTACATCTTGTAAATCCTAGTCTTATCCCCTTATACATAATTCATTCTCTTATACATCATACTAGCCTTATCCCTTCCTAGTCTTACCTATCATTTTGTCATTACTCTTACCATATCCTATCCCATAATTGATTTTATACCCACCACTCACCCATATTAATCATTATCTTGTCCATCCTTATCTCATTATCACCTTACACATATCATCATTTTATATTTTATCCCATCTATCATTTTGTGTTAAACATATTCACTCATCCTTATGCATACCCCTATCACCAACATCTTGTACACCCTTATCTCATTATCCTCTTGCATATATCCTTTTATCTTGTACATCCTCATCAGCATCCCTTTTGTATATATATTGTCCTTTTACTATCTTAACTTCATCCCATCCTAATCGTACCCCATCACCTATCCTAATCACATCTTGCCTTGTCATCCACCTGCTACATCCATAATCACTTGTCTTGACCTTGTCTTCATCACCCATCTAGTTTAACCTCATCCTATCTTATCCTAGTTGGATTCTTAGGTCATATATAGGTCTAAACCATCCACCCTTCATTTCCCCTTTATTATTTCATCATCCCATATCTATATTTGTCCTTATCCCATTATCCCATTTCCTTCATCACATCATCTTACCCCATCCCATCTTGAAAAAATCAATCTTAAAGCTTGAGATAGTCCATTATATTTATATCACTCACATCATCCTATCATCTTAATCCACTATCATTCATCTTTTAGTCAAATCTCATACCTAGTCAATATTTTATTGAGCATCTTGTCAACTTGTCAGTATCAATATAGTAAACCCATCAATAATCAATCTAATCATCTCTAGTATAATAATATTTCCTTACTCATAACTAACACCCATCATACCATCTTATTGCTAGTTTTGAATCTAGGTACCCGTCATATCCCCAATACATGTTGCTATCTTGATAACTAGACATTGTTGATAGGTTGTTCAGACTTATTGAACTATCGGTCTAAAGTCTAATCCTAGTATTTAATCCATTTGTCCATGATCATCTATCATACTAGCTTGGTCCTTATGATCTACTTTGCTTAAATTACCATCCTTAATTCTTATCCTCCCTCCCATCATCCATCACCATTCATCATCCATGGATATATAACCTACCTTCATAGACGAATTTATAGCTATTCATAAGGATGAGATTTTGAAGTTTTTTATGATGGGTGTTCCACTCCTTGAAGGTGTTGATCCCCTTCAACTCATTGCTCCTCCCATCCAAGCCCCTTCATGTGATTCCCATACTAATCCTCTATTCTCTATTCACAAACCATCAACTTCCCCTTCCCATACTAGTAAAGGGAATCCAATCTTGGCCACCTCGTCTACTACTTCTCTATCCACCTTGCCACATCAACAACCATCTGATCATAAGTCTAATAATTAAACATCTAAGTCACAAAGTGAAGTGGGTCTCTTTTCCCTCATTCCTATATCCTTAGAATACCTTTTCCAACAACTTGTCATTGTTAACATGATGGTCTATCTACCCATAAAAAATCTATCCCACCAAGCCTAAGCCCTCATGTTATAAAGCAAACTGATATTATTTATATCATCAAACATGGGGGCATATCATTAGTTGATGTTAACCTTTTCAAGATTTTATCTAGGACCTCATTGACCATGGTGATATAGTAATTGATGAAAAACTAGATGCATCCACATCCTTGGGTGAACAAAAAGAGGAATGCTAAGATTTCATTCCTAATCATGATCAAGCCCTTCCGTTTTCAAGCCAAGGTCAAGACACCACTCCCATCATCAAATGCTCCACCACACTTGAGTCTATTCATAAGCCTAGTCTTCCCATCTCTCATAACTCTTTTCATGGGCCTATCATCCATCTATCATCTCTCTCTCCACCATCACATCAAATACCCCAAGATAAGAGGTCAATTATAGACAATGAATCTCCTATTAGTAGTATTACATCTTTTACATCAAATTTTACACCCAAGTCAACATCATAAGTCTTATCTTTAGTAGGATCACATTCAATACCAAGATCTGAATAAAATTCCTCATTTAAAACATCATCCCTCATTGATGTTGATAATGCCTATCTTCCTGAGGATACCTCTAATATGGATACCTCTAATCCATCACCAAACATATCTTTAGATCCCAATTAGGATGATGTAGTTATAATAAAATTATTAAAATCTTTATCTATCAAAGATTGTTAGAGTGAATCTAATCTTCTTTTGGATGCATCTACTCTAGATAGTCCTAGTGATCCTTTTGCTGATCTTGAGGAGATTTTCTTTGATGTCAAAATTGGGTCTCTTAAGAACTCCTATAAAGACTATGCTACCCCATCACCATGCATTGATCTCATCATGCCCTCACCACCACATTTATTCATTATAGTCCCTTTTTTCCCCATTGATGATCATTTAATCACTTCCTTCCATAAAGAGAAACCAAAACATACATCATTGGAATCTTCCTTGAGCTAAGTAATGTGTATAAAGGTCCGTGACTATATTTAAGAAGTCCATCATAATCAAGACATATTTGATCGCAATCAAACTCAATAACATTCCAATCATAGGCCTAATAGAAAATCATCCCTCCCTAATGAAGCTCACAATCAGGTACTAAATGCATAACAAAGTTAAAATAATCTTTCAATTCAAAAATCAATCTCTCTTGGTGAAGCCCAAAATCAGGCATCAGGGGCCACTCAAAATAAAATATCATAGAATGATCAAAATCATATGGCCAATAATCTATCAAATAATTAGATCAAAGATGAGCCACAAATTCAAAGTGTCTTGGATCTCTTATAGTCTTTTATCACATGGCACCAATCAAATATATAATGTCCCACATCTCTAATGATGTATGTAACTACTAGTCCTCATCCTCCATCACCCATCACATCATCATCCATCATACCATCATATCATTATCCTATCACACATCTAAGTATCATACCTCCCCATCAAAATCTAATCAAATCTATACCTCACATCACCCCTGAGAAACATTATCTCTTTTAGGGGCATCAAAGACACTTGGTCTAGATATCTAGAGGTGTCTCCATCAAGCATCATCGAAGATCACACAGACCCCCATACATCCAACAACAACATGATCCTATCATCATACATCTATAGAACAGGTCTTAGCTTAAGATCCTATCAATGATTGCATCTTGCATCTCACCCTTCATCCAATAAATCAAGATTCCCAATAAATGTAAAAAAAATCTTTCATCCAATGGTGAAAACCAAGCTTTGGTGCCTTGGACAAGTACCATGATGAAAACTAGTTTCTAACATCATGGTAGAATAATCAATTATCTACATTATTCTTCAACACCTAGGGGAAAATCCATCCATTTTATATCTTCATCCATCCATCACACCTATCACATCCCTTGTCTACCTTTTCTATATCACCCATCATCTTATCCCTTAGTCCATTGATCTTACCCATCATCTTCCATCATATCACATTCCTTCCCATCTTATATTTCATAAGGAAGTGAAAGGTGTATTAAAAATTATCCCAAAACTATCTTGGCATATCCTCTAATGGACACTCATGCAACCAACCATCTAGTTCCTTCATGATGTGGTCATTAGATATCCCTAGTCTATTCATCCTTGGTCCCCCATCACCATCATCCTTTTGTCATCCCATCCATCATCTCTACATCCTTCTCCTAGTTGCTAGGCTTGGAATTCCATTTGCTATTAACCCCATTTATATAGTGTATATACATATCCCAAAAAGCCCCACAAATTTGAAATATGTCAAAACCCTCAAATTAATAAAATTTCAAAAATCCAAAATAATCCATCATGTCTTATCTTATGCCCAATCCCATAGTCACATCCATCTCATATTGTCCCATATTTTGGATACCACATTTCATCTTGAGACCAAATTAGAGTGGTCACCCATCCCTTCATATCTTCCATCTCATCCTATTAGCCATGTGACTTTAATTTGACACACATCACTTCTTATCAGGTCCTTTTCATACCTAGCACCCATCCAATTACCCTTTTCTAGTATGGAATTTACTTGATCCCGTCACTATCCTCTCATTACCTCTTCATACCTATCACCCATACAATTACTCTTTGCTAGTGTGAAAGGTATTTGATCCCATCATCTCCTAGTTTCCTCGCTAGATTATAATCTTGTAAGGCCTTGTCTATTGGTAATCCTTGGTCATCACTTTTTTAAATAACCTTCCTTGGCCATTTTTCAATTTGGTTTCAAGATCAAATCAATATTCAAAGACCTTATCACATCATCCATCCTTCTATCCTAAACTAGGGGCAACACCTCATCTTCATCCTAATCATCATCATCCTATCCAAATCTAAGTCTATCCTCCATCCCCATCACATCATGATTATCCTAATCCAACCCATTACCTAGTCACTCATCCCATCATTAGACATGACATTGTGACATTACATGTAGATACTTGTATGCTATTTGTCTACTATTTATTTTTTGTCATGTATATATCTTGTTTGTTTTATGTTTTGTTTACATCATGTATTTTGGGGCAATGAACAAAGATGCTATGAGGACACTAAAAAGTGCCCTCAAGGATGTAAATTTTGCCTTTTACCCATGCACTTTGACATTATATCCTCTTGGTTGTATCTATATCATGGGGTATCTTGTCAAGTGCTATATTTTATTGGATTCATTAGACTATGATGATATTTATGAAATTTGTGATGGCTTGATCATCTCATCATCTTTATTCCCATCACTAATCTAATCCTCACACACCATTCGAATAACATCCAATCTTTCATATTCATCTCATCATATGAATCATATCCTTCAATCATCATCACTTTATAATCACTAATCACTCATCATCATCATCATCATCATCATCATCATCATCATCATCATCATCTTCTATCACCGAGTCAGAACTACAACAACCTGAGGTCTTTTCAGACTATGTAGGTAACACTTGGCCACTTCTTTGTGCCCAAGGATAACTTGAACACTATCTCTTCTATCCTCATCATCAATAAAAGAATTTGGTCATTAGATCATATCATTTCTTCTCTCTCATCACCTACATCATATTGATTGATCTAGCTTTGAGATACACCCATCCTTAATCTTATCAAATCATTGTCTTATCCTAGCCTGAAATATCTCCCTTGCATGCATCCTTGCTTGAGATACATCTAAAGCTTATGGCCTTTTAATCCTATCATCATCATGTTATGATTGATTCCCCCTTGGGATATGTGATAATCATGACACCCATCATCTTTACTCATTGTGCATGTGTCCTTACTAGGGGCATCTTCAATTTATAGCTCATTGCTCAAGTGGACCTCATCTTTTTCATCTTCTATCCCACATCTAGCATCCCATACCCTCATCTTATCCATTAGATCCCACCCCTCATTTCTTATTTTGAGTGGTCATCCATCTCATTCTTCTGCACATGTCCCATTGAGGGGGCATCATATCCCCTATCTTCTTCTACTAACATCATCCATGACATAGTTTTTCTTTGAAAGACCATTACTTCTTCCACTTTATCCACTCGCAATGCCCTCTCAAAGAGGGATAAAATGTATGAACCTAAATTTTCTCACTTCATTATTGTTGATAATATTCCTATTAATCAAAATTAATTCTTCTAATATTATTTATTCTAATTCATCCCACAAATTAATCCTCCATTCCTAGCTATTTATTCGATATCCTCCTTTAATAATTATCCATTTCACTAACATTATTCATCCCACCTCCTTCAGTAATTATATCCTAATCCCTATTATCCTAATCTAATCTTAGTTATCCATTATATGAGAATTTTAAATTCCCATAACCCTACCTACCCACCTACTAGCCTGCTCCTTAGGCTTTCCTACATCCCTATATCCTAAATCCTCACCTAATCCCCATCTAACCCCAACTTAATCCTTAATTATGCATAAGCTAATCAAGAAGCCTCTAAAATTGGAGAAGCTCCTCTAAGTCTCTAAAATAGAGACTTTTATATAATTTTAAATTCTCTAAAAACTCCCTCTATTATCCTATAAAAATCCATGCTTGGACAATGTCAAACTAACTAGAATTCCAATAACATCATCATGCCAATCTAATCCTTAAACAAGAATTTTCACACCCAATCCATGTCAAATTAGCCATTGAATCTCTCATCAGTAATCCTTCATCATGCCATCACTATGCCAAAAATATGAGTCACAATGCAATCACAAGTCCATTAGAACATCTTGGAAGGAGGTGATATGAATTAAGGAATTTAGTAAGTCTCTTATCATTGTGATTTGTTTCATAAATCCTTATTAATAGGTAGTTTGTGTTTCAAGTTGATATTAGCTTGTTTAATTCATAGTGTGCTCAAAATTTTACTACAATAATAACTTTCTAAGTTATATGTTTTATTATTATTATTATTTTTTAAATATTATAAAACAAATTATTATTTAACAAAACTTTCATAAAAATTGTCACCAACATTATTAACAATTGTATTATTATTTTATAACAATACATTAGATCTAAATTTATATTTTTTATATGATTTAAATATTCAACAAAGTTAAAAAATATATATAACATTTATACTTACTATTATCTTGATTCATAGGTGTTATTATTATTTTGTTTTTTAATATATATTGGACTATTTTTTATATTATATTTTCACATTACATTAGACTAATTTTTTATATTATTTTTTCACTAATTATTTTTAGGTCATAATACAAAATTAATTAATATATTTATATTTAATGATATAAAGATTCTTTTGATTAATATTTTCTAACTTATTATATTGTTATTTTTATTATATATAATAAATTGATGTGTTGTGTTATTTTTATTATGATCATGGCAACATCCCCCCTAAGGTAAATTATGTCATCCACATGGAAGGTACATATGCAACTTAAAATAATTATCTCCTCACACGTGCAACCCTTCATCTTGAAGGTTCTAATCATGATTCTGTAGCTTTACATTCATTTAGAGGTAAGGGGATGCAATTATGTAAACATAACTTTGGTGGGCATTCCACCTTATTGAAGCCCTATTCATTTAGACCACATCCAAAACTATCAGCTTATCCTCTCCTTCCTTGTGCTTACAACTACCATGGGTGGTGATAAAGACCATTTAGAGCCAAATTATTACAAACAGGTTAAAGATTAGAAGAAGGTCTGGAAAAAGCTTAAGAAGGGGGGGGGGATAAAAAGGTTTATGGAGTGCATTACCAAGCATAATACCATGGTGGTTCATGATTTCATTACTGCTTGGACTAAAAGGAAGGTCACAATGTGGGGTATCTCCATTAACATCTTAGATGAGTTTATTGGTGATGCCACGAGTATGTCTTACATCAACGCTAAAGAATTCAAAGATCAATCCAATAAACATGAATCCTTGCAATGCTTCTTTTAGACCAATGACTTTGTGAAAACTGAGAAGAAGGGATTTTCTCATGCTGACCTTCTGAGATACTAGACCAATGTTTGCTTTCAGGTCATGAGATACATGACTCTAGAAGGTAAGTACACCCTAATTTTTTGAAATCATTTCCTTCTGCTTAACCATTTTATCGGTTTCAAAATAATTTTTCTTTATTTCCTTCTTAAGTCTTTGGAAAACATTATCCTTTTACATCAAGTGAATGACACTAACCCCATTCTCCATCAGGGCCTTATCCTTCTACTCATTAAACATGGCTAGACCCTTCTTAGTTGGAAGGTTCCCCTGAGAGGATCTTATTTTGAGGAGGACTCCTCAGAGGACTCCTTGAAAGAGGACCCTATAGAGGAATCTCACCCACCCCCTAAACACTCCCCCTAAAATAGTTTATACAAATCCCCATTCGATGACCTTCCACTCAAGTTGATTTTCATCCCCAAACCCAAACCCATCAAAATTGGGTCTCCCACCACCTCTGATTGGAAGGGCAAGGCTATTGTAAAAGAGGATTTTGAGAAAAAAATAGATGATAGAAAACTCCAATTCAAAGGTCCAACAAGCAAGATTCTTAGCAAAGTTAATACAGGACTAAAACGAGCTTCATCAAGTAGTGGAGGTGACTATTTAGACTTTTGTGTAATCTACCCAGCCCCCACCCCAATTCCCTACTTTTAAATCCCCCAAATTCTTGAAATCCCCCCTTGGGTTCCCTTAGGGGGTTCCCCAAAAACTCCATAGGTGAAAAGTAGGAAGAGGCCAAGGATGATATTCCCTAGGGAACCCACTGAAGGCCTTAGGAATCACACTCATGCCAAGGCATGGAAAGATAAATCAAGAATCCTAATAAATGATAGGTCTGTTGCTGAAGACACCCTGGAGGGCCCCTTCACTTAATCTAGTTTTGTTTTTGTTTCCTATCTTGTTTTGCTCTAAGTTTTAGTGCTTCTTTTTGATCATCTCGGTCGTGAAGGGCTTGTTTAAACTTTTGTATCTCACTCTTGTGGTTCCAAGTCCCTGTAAAACATAGGTTTACCTTATCGAATAAAAAAATAAATTGATGGGTTTTAAATTATAATTTTTTAATTAAATTTTTATAAATATTATTAATATTTCTATCATTTACAAAAAATTTAATTTTTTTTATCAATAATGGTGTTCCATTTTATATTATATATATATTGGGGTAGTAAGTGAATATTATTTAATTTATTTATAATCAATAACATAAATTTTAAAATGATGAATATTATTAAATTATTAACACCTTTATTTTTATTATATATAATAATTTGATGTGAAAGTTATTTTTTTATTCAATTTTATAAATATTATAAAACAAATATAATAAACTGATGTGTGAATTATGATTTTTTGATTATATTTTTATAGATATTACACATATTTCTATCATTTTAAAAAATGGTCAATAATGGTGTTCCCTTTTATATATATATATATATATATATATATATATATATATATATATATATATATATATATATATATTGCATAGTAAGCAAAAAAAACATTTAATTTTATTTATATTTGATGAGGTAAATTTTAAAATATCAATATTATTAAATTATTGACACAATTATTTTTATTATATATAATATTTTGATGTGAAAGTTATATACATATTTTTATTAGATTTTATAAATATTATTAAATAAATTATTATTTAATAAAAAAAAAATGACACCAACATTATTATTAACAATTGTATTATTATTTTATAATAACACATTACATATTAAGTTATATTTTTTATATGATTTAAATACTTAACCAAATTAAAAAATATATAATATTTATTTTCTAAATTTTAAACATATTTTTTTAAATTGTTAATTAATTTTAAATACATTAAATTACATATGAATATGCTTTATTATTATTATACTATTTTTAATAAGTATATACTTAGACTGATTGTCATTGTCATTGTCCCCACTCTATATTTTAAGATCATAGCTTGATATTTAATTCTTGGAGTTGATTGGACAATGTATTTTTTTGCATTTTTCTTAATTAAAATGTGAAAATAGTCATGTCATGTCACAATGGTCAATAAAAAGTGAGGTAAATAATAATTTTTGAATTTTTTATTTTCAAAATTACTTTTATCAGTCGAAAAACTTTAAGGAATGAGTTTTTTTTTGCTATGCACATTTCCTAACAAAAACTAATAGTGCAAAGTGATTACAATAATACTTGCTGCAAGCAGATACTAATAAACATATCTTCACCTCTCTTAATATCATCCCTCTTGTTGAAAAGTGGTTTTGATGGTGAAAGAATTTCATTTTATAAATAAGCAATGCAAACTAGAATGATAAATTTTATATTAGAAAATGTAACAATTGTTTGTTTTAAGTTGAACTACGTGAAATGAGATGTACATTGTATATCTCCTTACCTCTCTTAAGATTTATTTTAGTTGAGAAATATCTCTTAAGATTTATTTTAGTTCATAATTTTTTATTGGTAATAAGATTTATTATTTTAAGTTGTATTTTATAAATAAAATAAGGAATCTATTAAGATGAAACTTGCTTTTGAAATAGGTATTTAAAAGTATATACATATGCAATTGAATAATGAATGAATGGATTTGTTTTACATATAAATGTATAAAAATATATATGTGTGCTTTTCATAATAAATGAACAAGTAAATAAATTGTTCATATATATATATATAAATAAACTATGTGATATATGATGAAAAAAAGATGGAATCGCTAAGCAGAGCAACGGTTAGGGTGACAATAAAACACATTTTTTTCTCTTCATTTGCAACACTGTTCAAATCCTTACATGGGAGATGGGAAAAATGTGCGAAGTAGGTAGTAGTGGTCAAAGGGAAAGTGATAACCACACTATGGTCTTTGATAGGGGAGATGAAAATGGTATACTTTGGCCAAAACTAATGAGCAATGGTGCTTGCATACCTACCACAAGGGTATGTGAAGATCTCAGGGAATAGACTAGAGTATATGTTAGATGTGTTGAAAAACCATAAACACACATGATAACAAATACAATGCAGGGGCTGATGACACCACATGGCTTGGTAGGGGAATATACACAAATCCACTATGAAATGGTTGTCAAAAAGTGATTGACAAAATTCAAGATAAGGGATTTGGATGAATTCAGGGGGCACAACCAGTCTTCCAGGTCCAAAAAAGAACCATCCAGTGTTACACACACTATTTTTGGGTAGATCCATCAGATTGTGTTATGGATCTAAAAAAATAGATTAATAAAGACATTGGGATCTTGACACCTCTCCAATGTCTTATCTACAATGGCAAAAATATAGGGAATACTTAAATATTGTTTGAATATGGAATAACCAAATATTCCCTTTTATCCCAAACTATGTGACTGAGAGGTGGGGTGATGGGAAATGGGAAGGCACCAATATTATCCTACAAATATTCTACAACTTCTTCCAGACCAGAGGGGATTTTAAAGAATGCTGAAAATAAGAAGATAGTAAAATCACACTAGAAACCCAGTCCACAAGCCAATGCCTATATTATGGAACAAATAGAGGCAATTCTAATTGTAGAGGAAGAAGTGATAATATATAGAACAAGAGGTAGTTATTTGTAGATTCAATGACTTTTGGCCAACCATGAAGGGATTATTCTTGTGGGTGCATTCAACTTGGTAAAAAAAATGTGAAATCTCCCTCTATTCAAAGGGCTTTTTCATTATACATTTTTTTGATGAGGATGCTTATCAAAGAGTTTTTGTAGATGAACCTTGGTTCTGGGGAACAACATGTTTATACCTCACTCCATGGTTCCCAGATTTTGACCCAAATTCATACTTTGTCATAGTTATGCCTATTTGGGTAAGACTTCCTAATCTCCCTATATATCTAATGAGTGTTTTAAAACAAACAGGGGATACTTTGGGTAAGTATGTCAAAGTAGATATTGATAGAGTGAAAGTAGGTTTGTGCACATATGCTCATATATGTGTAGAAATAGACCTCAACAAATGTCCACCTAAAAAAATGAATATTAGATGTGGGAAAATACAACATATCTAATCCCTAGATTTTAAGAATACAACCTTTTATTGTTGTATCCTCAATCTAACTGAGCATTACAAGCTAATTGTCCAAAGGTAAGAAATTTATGAGCACATAAGAAAAGCTAAAACCTTCTTCTAAATGGTGGTCATTCCCTCTACAATAGGAAGAGGAGGATGTAGAGGAAAACCATGAAGTATAATGTTAGAATGGAACAAAAATAGAGGAGCAAAAAATAAATGAACATGACATACACATTGAGGAATTTGATTCCACAGATGGGGGAATCCAAGAAAATGAAAATAAAATCATGGAAATTGAATAGGTAGGGTCATTACCAGGAGGAATAAAAAGAGCACATTAATCTAAGAACTCTAATTTGAATAAAGAATTAGTGCCCTTTACAAACATGAATCAAATGAAAAATATATCTCCTTTAGAATACCAGAATACAGAATTATAGATAGTCAGTGTGGAGCAATCATATGAGGTATGACAAGAAGTAAAAAAAAGAAAGGTAAAAATGACAAGACTAAGGATGAAATGGTATCTCCATTAAATATATGTATTGGTATTTAAAGGCCAGTATACTTACTTTTCACTTACTGTCATGTTTGTAAAATCCTCTATCCATCTTCAGATCTTTTCTACTTTAGGTTGAGGCTATCTCCCTGGTCTTTGTGTTGAGGTTGTTTTGACTCAACTATCTTGTTGCCAACTATTTGGCCTACTAGAGGTATCTTTTTACCACTATTTATAATACAAAGGTGTCGATACTTTTTATTTTTAATACACACACACACACACAAAAAAAAAAAAACTATGTATTAATATATATGTTGTGTGTAAATTAAAAAATATGTATATTAATAAAAAATAAAATAAAAGATATATTTTTCAATAAAAATAAAAATAAATAAAAAGTATATATATAAAATAATAATAAAAAATAAAAAAATGGTGGGATGGGTCGGTCAAGCTACCATCCATCTACCTTTATATATGGGTGGGGACAATGACACATTTGACCACACCAAACCCCTAGTAAGGGGAGGGGTGATGACTGTCAAGTTGACCCCAACCCATATATAAGGAGGGGGGTGATGACTACACAAGCCAATACCTAGGTGTGTGTGTGTGTGTGTGTGTGTGTGTGTGTGTGTTTGTATTTAAAAAAAGGTTTTATATTCTTTAAAAAGGAAGAAATGTGTATATACTAAAAAAATAAAAGAAAAAAGTGAATATATATATATATATACATATACATATAGTTTGAATAATATATATATACAATCAGATATACATCCATTTGGAATGGGTTTGAACTTGTTGATTTCTCCCCTTTGGAGCTCCATCTCTAACTTGCAAAACAAAGAAATAATAATGGAAAAGAGAAATGAAAGCGAAATGAAATAGTTTGATTTTTATCTTACTAAAAAGAAGTTTAGGGAAACATTAGGAAACCCTAGAACAAGTGGTGGTGATCCACTCAATCTAAGGGTGAACATTTAACCCTCACCTACTTAAGATACATAAGAAATTTGTTGTTAATTAAAACATTAAATTTAATTTTAATCCTTGTTTAGATTTTACTATTGTGTGACCTTGTAATTTTGTTTCCTCTAACAATTTTAAAATGAATCCCACCATGGCTTATATTAAAAAAATAATTAATTCCTTGAGAATTAATTGATAAATAAAGAGGAGCTATGTATAAGTAAGATGGAACCAGGGCATAAGGCCAAACTCTTTTTAAACTAACGTTTAGTTTAATTTCAATATATTTGAGACTCTATTAAACGTGTTTAAAATCTTTTTGAAATTTGATTATTTAAAATATTTAAGATTAAAATCTACCTAAATTGAGACTTATATCTAATTATTTTAGGATGTATATTTTTCCAGTAACCAACGAATAAATGTTAACTTCTTCAACGACTGTCTTTTGGGTCCATTTCTAGAGGTATTTTTGTGGTGACAAAAATTTACTCTTGTTTTAGCCTTTGAAGTTGATTTAGAATCGACATAGTTAAAATATCTAGGAATGGTATTTTTCAAATATGAAAGTTGTAACTAATTTTTAATAACTTGAAATTATCATTAAATTAATAAAATAAGCTTTATCATTAGTTTTACTATTTTCACCAGAGAGATTCCAAATCTAGTTTATTTGGAACATTTGGAGACAACTTTTTAAAATAATTAAAGCCACCTTGGAATGGTAGACTAATTGGTTGTTTTCCTCATAATAAAAATGATTTGTTTCTTTAAAATCAATATTTCTATCTTAGAGAATAGGTTTTCATATTTATAAAAATTTATCCTCTTCTCTTGAATTATTTCTAGGAGTGTTTTTGCACTTGCATATTAGCTTAGAGTTTGGTATGCTTTTAGAGGTCTCTTTTTATGGTGGTGGTTGTAGTGCTCTATTGACATACATATTTTTATGTCATGACTACCCTAAACTATTATATCTCTTTAGTTATACACTTATTACCTTAGTTTGAGTTCAGGCCATAAGTACAAATATTTTTATCCAGCTTAAGTTACCAATGGGTAGACCTAGGATAAGGCCTTCTAAAATAGTTTTGGATTGTGCTCATGGAATGAGTCTTGTTTCTAGTGCTCAAACCTAGATTACTTGTGTGTGTATTTATCTCTATTAGATGTCTTAGTGTTACTTAATTATGTATAAACTAGCTAGTGGCTAGACAATTACCCACAAAGGTAACCTATTTCACTCTTACCCACAAAGGTAGCCTATTTCACTCAGCTTGATTGGTGAATTTCAAATTAATGTGGCAAGAAAAGACTATTCATGAAACACTATTCAATATCACTATTCATGAGTACTATTCACATGTACTAATAATGGTGATGTGGCAGGTGATGCAAGTGATGATGTAAGAAGGTGATGTGGCTTGGCATGGCCTATGGAGGATCTTTCACATGTGCTAAAGTTGATGTTGACCTCCATTATGAGAGTGGGATGAATTCCATGTGGGGAGAAAAGTTAATGGGTTTAAACTTGGTCAAAAGGAGTTTCCACTAGTTTTTGGAAGCATGTGTGGAATGGGGAACACATTTTGAAGATTTCACTTGTTGGAGGGGTCTATACTAAAGTGGATCACATGGTGGAGGACATTTTACTATTGATGAATAGTCATTACAAGTGGATGAGGTAAAAATTATGGGCTTCCTTTATTTCCATTTCATTTTATCCCTATTTTTATATAAAAAAAAGTATTCCTTTGCTTTATAAGTAGGCTAGTTTGGGAAGAAATCTTGTGTGAAATATTTGGGAGCCTCGTTGGCTTGGGATGCCAAGTATGAATGTGTGTTGAGAGAGATAGCTTGTTTAAGATTTATGTATGTGAGGAAATATATATATTTTTGAATCTATGTGATTTTTATGAGAGCATTAATGAGATGTGTTGTGTTTATGAATGAATTGTTGATGTGTTATGAGAGATTAATGAGAATATTTTGAGAGAGAATTATGTGTTTTATATGAGTAAGGATTGTTTAATCCATTAATGTGGTTTGAAGCCACATCAAGTGGTATCAAATCCACATCAAGTGGTATCAAATATTTGGGATTTTAAGCTCTATGGAGTGTTGATTACATCAAGTGGTATCAGAACAAGTTCTGATTCCTTGGGTAGAGAGTGTGAGAGAATTTTAATTCAGGGATGAGAGAAGCCTTGCAAGAGTTGAGAGAGTGAATGTATTTTATGTGTTTTATAGGTATGAAGATAAAAATGGAAAAGATGAGTGGAATAATTACACCAATTAAATAATTGGAGAAGTTAAAGACTTGGGATAGATTATTACAGTTGCTGATGGTAAGAATTGAAGAGAGTGAAACTAAAGAAGAAGAGGAGATGATGTAGGAGATAATAGACTCCTTAAGGGTAAAGGTGGATTCATTGATAAAAGAAGTAGACATATGGAAGAGTGAGTATTTCATCCATGAAGAGTTTCAAAGAGATGAATAAATACTCATGCAAGAGGATATGGAGGTGATTCCTGTTGAAGAAAGAGTTGAAGACATCTGTGTGGAGGATAAGGGAGAAAACAGTAAAGAATGTTACAGCCATGAAGAGTTGCATGAGAATGTAGATTTCAGCCTTGAAGAGGTACATGTGTGTGAAAGGATAAAACAATAGGGTTTTCATGTTTCCATGGTGGAAAATTTTAATGAAGAGGTTATGCAAGTGAATTCATAAGAGGATTTCTTGGTGGAGTTGCAACCATGTGTAGAGGATGAAATTAATGTTATAGAGGATGAGAAAACAAAAATTTGGGTTATTATGAATGGGTCATTTGTATTCCATATTAAAATTTGAGCATGTGGAGAATTATATTATTGGATAATAATTGAATGTTTCTATGGAAGAAACATTGGATGCAATTTTTGTGTAAGTAGGTGCACATGTGGACGAGAGTGGGATGGATAAAGTTGAAACCATGAGAGAAAAGCTGCAAGTGGTTTTGATTAGTGATGTTGTGGATGATACAATAGGTGGGTGGATGATGGATGAATAAATACAAGAGGTATTTAGGTGGAGGTGGATGGATAGTGGTGGAATAGAGCTCACATGGATATATAAGATGCATGATAGAGCATCTTAGTGGAGGAGGTTGGTTTTTGATGGGAAGTGTGATCCTATGAGTATGGTTTGTAGTGGGTGTGATCCCAAGAGTATTTATGATGGTGTGATTTGGATCACATATAAATATATTGATATATGGATATATTTTTGGAAGAGGAAGATGGTTTGTGGTCTAATGGGGATGGTTTAAGAAAAGCTAATATGTAGATGCTGTAAGTGGAGAAATAAAAGGGATATTCTTTGGGTACATGTGGTGTATTAGAAGGGGATGCCAAGGTCATGATTACTAATAACCTAAAGTGTGGTTATACCACTCAATCCCTCTATGTGATCACATTATCTACATTGAGTGTCTGATGTAGGAGCATCCCAGGGCTCAAACAATCTTGCATCAACAAAAAAATAAAGTGGTGTGCTTTTATTTTTTTTCAAAATAAATGGAAAGAATACAATTAAGATAAATCATGGGATTTGAGTTTTTTTCAATTAGAGGATAATGATGTGGTCTTAAAACACTATTCATGAAACATTATTCACTATCACTATTCATGATTACTAATCACAAGTACTATTCATGGTGATGTGGTAGGTGATGTAGGTGATGATGCAGGAAGGTGATGTGGCTTGGCATGGCCCATGGAGGATATTTCACATGTAATAAAGTTTATTTTTACCTCTATTATGAGATTGGGATGAATTCCATGTGGGGAACAAAGTTAATGGGTTTAAACTTGGTCAAAAAGGGTTTCCACTAGTTTTTAGAAGCACATGTGGAGTGGGGAACGCCTTTTGAAGATTCCACTTGTTGGAGGGGTCCAAACTAAAGTGAATCATATGTGGAGGACATTTAAATATTGATGAATAGTCCTTACAAGTGGAGGAGGTATAAATTGTGGGATTCCTTTATTTTACTCTCATTCTGTCCTTGTTTTTCTATAAATAAATGTATTCTTTTGCTTTGTAATTAGGCTAGTTTGGGAAGAAAGCTTGTGTGACAGCTTTGGGAGCCTCCTTGACTTGGGATTCCAAGTATGAATGTGTGTTAAGAGAGATATATTGTTTAAGCTTTATGTATGTGAGGAAATATATAGCTTGTTGAAGCTATGTGATTTGTATGAGAGAATTAATGAGAATGTGTTGTGTTTATGAATGAATTGTTGATGTGTTATGAGATTGTTATGAGAGATTAATGAGAATATTTTGTGAGAGAATCATGTGTTTTATGTGAGTAATTATTTTTTAATATATTCATGTGGTTTCAAGCCACATCAAGTGGTATTATATCCATATCAATAACATCTATTTACTAGCCCTAAAACTATCCTCCTCCTCCAAAATCTCATCCATATACCATTGGATGCATACGTGGGATCCAACCCAACAAAATAAATACATGACATATACAAGATTAATCACACTTCTCATCCTAATTTACAAACTTGTTCTTAATATCAAGGAGGCTACCCAAGCTTTCACACAAGCTATCTTCCCAAACTAGCCTCATTACAAAGTAAAGGAATACATTTATTTATAGAAAAATAAGGATAAAATGAGAGGGAAACAAAGGAAGCCCAAAATTTAGACCTCCTCCACTTGAAATGAATATTCATCAATAGCAAATGTCCTCCATCAAGTGATCCACTTTATTTTGGACCCCTCCAATAAGTGGAATCTTCAAAAGGTGATCCCCACTCCATGTGTGATTCCAAAAACTAGTAGAAATTACTTTCAACCAAGTTTAAACCCATTAACTTTGCTCCCCACATGGAATTAATTCCACTCTCATAATGGATGTAAACATCAAATTTAGCACATTTGAAAGATCCTCCATGGGCCATGCCAAGCCACATCACCTTCTTGTATCACCTACCACATCACCATGAATAGTACCCATGAATAATACTTATGAATAGTGTTACATGAATAGTGTTTTCCTACCACATCATGAATACCTTCAGACATAATATAAAACTCATTTAGGAATGAGTGAACCAAAATCAATCATGATTCTATGTGTGATGAGATCACTACAGATATATAGATAACTCAGGGAGGTGAACTAATCCTTAGGAAACCCCTTTTTATGGGTGTTATCAACTAACTTAAGGATGTTTTTGGAGAAAATGCTTAGAAAACTAACCATTAGGATGCCCTTCTAGTGTAAGCAAGTGAAAATTAACTTTAGTGTGTTCTTGGAACACTGCTTAAACATCTAACCCTTAGAATACTTGGTTTATCATGAATCTTATGGTGTTCTTCCTCACATAAGTGATACTTGTTGGTCCCAACCACATGGTTTTCTTAGTTGATTAGTTTTTTTGGGATGGTGACCCTCATTGATTATTGGGATTTGAGATTTTTCTCTCCCGTATTAAACTTATACATCATTAGAGACTTGATTAGGAGATAGAGATTCTCCAAACAACACAAATGAAAGGTTTTTGAGATATTGACCTCATTGGAATAAGAGAATATAAGTTCCTTGTCATGCTTAAATCTCATTTATGTCATTATGTGGGAGTGATTGAGTAAGCACACACACCTTGTGATGTTTTAGTTTATGATTTTTAACCTTTGGATGTTAATTATTTTGAGTAGATGATGAGAGCTTAGTAACTCACTTGAGCGATGTATTAGATTATTTATTGGCTTAGAGTGTCAACCTAGTCTCGATAATGATGTCTTGTTGAGGAAGCCATCACAAGTGAAAGAAGAAATACATTGAAAATTTATTACATGGAGTGGATATGTACGTTTCCCAAGTTATAATGGGGGCATCAGGTCTAGTTTTTAGGCTAGGTTATGGGGGCTTGTCATCTTCCTTCATGTTAGGATCATACATTATTATTGGGATTAAATATATATAATATTAATTAAATTTTGAGTTTGATCATCATGAAATTATTATCAACCCTTTTATTTTAAATTTATTTATTTTATTTATCTTGCATGCATTGAGAGTATAGTTATATAGTGGTAGACAATACTCTCCCTTGATGAGCCTTAAAGTGGTAACCCTATGTTAATTGATTGTGGTTCTAGATTACTTAATTTTTCTTAAGTATGTTGATCTGGTTATGTGTGAATACATTTTTGATATTTTAAATAAATAAATTATAAATATACTTGACCATATATTGTTGATACCTTATTATTATATTTTATCCCTCTTACTTGAGTAAAAAACCTGTGAAACCACCTTAGGTCACAACATCATCCTATTAATATTTGCATTATACTTCCTTGGGAAGCCATGTGGTGGAAAATAGTTGAGTTGAATAATTTACCTAATTCTATATATAATTGTGTGTGTGTCACACTACTTTGATAATATTTGAAAAATCACACAATAGTTTATTCATTAAAAAACTATAATTAATAAGTAAGCATCATTGAAATAATTTCAAAAAAAATTACATGGGTTTTGGAACAAAATTTTTGGGCATGACATCAACTCTCAATTTTGTGCATGAAACAAAATGAATACATTAAAAATGTACTTGCACAAATCTTCACAAGTTGATTAAAACTAACCCAAACTATGTGCACCATCAAAGGTTGCATAAAATAACAAAGATTTAGTGAATGCATAAAGGTAATGTAAAACAACACCAAGATACTTGTGCAAAACTCAAGGATTGTGCAAACTAAAAAAATGATTATTTTTTACTAAGTGTTTTTGGTCAATGTAGGATTAAAAGTGAACTTGGATGCTCTTGCATCATACACCATAGGTAATAAAATAAATATGAGCTCATATCCATGCACCTTCTAAGAGTTTTACTTATGGTATTATTATTTTTTAGCTTATGATGAGCTCATCCAAGTCACATATTATTATTTATCCTTTCCAATTTATCAAATGTGATGTGGTTCTGATACCACTTGATGTGGCTCTAGTACCACTTGATGTGACTCTAATACTAGATGATGTGGCTCTGATACCAGATGATGTGGCATCCTATCATAACTCCACATAAATTCATTCATAAAATTCATTCAAAATTAATCTTCTCATAAAATTATCTCATAACATATCATGGATTCAACATATAATCTTCTCTCAAAGAAACAATATTTTATCATTAATCTTCTCTCAAAATATATACACATGGACTAGCTTCAACAAACTATCCTTCATTACACATTCACACTTGACATTCCCAAGCCAAGGAGGCACAAAGGCTTTCACTCTATAGCCTATCCCAAACTTGCATCCATTTTAAAAATATGAATATAATCATAAATAGAATAAGGAGAAAGGAAGGAGATAAATAAACACTATGTCCCATAATACACATGGGCTCACATGTGTAAAGAAAAGTAAGGACCAAGAAAACCATAGCATATTCTCCACATGGGTTGAATGATAATAAATAAAGTAGAAGAGACTAAGAATGCCATGCAATATTCCACATGGCTTGAAAGATGACAAAGGGAAAAGGCTTCACCAAGGAAAATTATGCCACCCTTCACATAGGTTCACTATTTAGTGAATAGTAAAAGTTATTCACATGTGAAAATTCAAAAGTGAAGAGCATCTCCTTAGACAAGGTTGGTCCACCATCATGTGCTCCATGATCCTTCATAGAATTACATACCATACCACATATGTAATTATTAATAGTGCCATGCCACCTCACTAGGGTGAATATTGTCTGTCACATCATTAGTGAATAGTGTTACATGAATAGTGTTTAGTTGTCACATCAAAATATTTTATAATTTTTTTTGTATCATCTTACTGACTCGTGTATTAATCACCTTCAATTGTTCGTGATATTTCTCAGATATTTTCATTATCCAATCTATTTCTTTAAAATATACTATTGTATTTTTCTCACTATTTTCCTTTCATGACATGGATATAAATTAACCACATTGAAAATAGGGGAATTGTCTTTCAAATATCACAACAATTTTCCCAAACTTTTGTTGAATACCTCCATTCATACATATATATGAACATGATATGTTGAACTAAATTATAGATATGTATTTAATTTCTTCCACAATGTCCTATAGAAATGTCTAACAAACTTCACATCTCTAGTTTATATTATATTGCACATAATCCATGTAATCACATATAGAAAAAAGTTAGCAATGTTTGTCACATCACTAATATTCTTAAAAATAATAAAATGTTCCATATTAAAAAATCAATCCACAATCAAAAATATGGAATCATTCCCTCTATGTGTCCTAAACAATCCTAAAACAAAATAGATACTAATACTCTCACATGGTCTCTCTTGAATAAGTAATGGTTTATAAAACCCTATGTTTTAACTTTTCCCTTTCTCAAACTAACAAAATATACATTCCTACACATACTTGTGTGCATACACACTAATATTTGGCCAATAATAGTTTTCATCAAACTACACATATGTTTTATCATAAGTAAAATGACCTCTTAAACTTATAATATGCTTCTCCTTGATCAAATTCTCTTGCATTGGACCTTTAGGTGTACATAATCGCACTCCTCCAAACAATAATTATTCTTACATAAAACAATAAAACCATGGTGTTTTATCACCACTTACTAGTTATGAGCATGATTTCCAAGCATATATATAATATTCATCTTCTTCGTACATATCCTTCATAGAATCAAATCATATGAATTCCACTCACATCTCATTCCTAAAAACTCTACGATGTAACACATTTGTGACTCTATTCAACTTACCACTTTTATGTTTTAGTACAAGTGAATGGATTTTTAGGAAATCAACCCATTTAATAATGAATTGAAATACTTGATGGTCTATGTACAACACAAATTTCTTAGAGAATAAATAAATCCTATATTTCTTGAGTGCTTGCAACATGGCATATAATTCCTAATCGTACACTGATAATTTCTTCTTTATATCATTTAATTTCTAATTAAAGTAAAATATAGGCCTAACTTCTTACCTCACCACTACTATTGTTTCACCACTCACATTGTAATCTATTTGAAATACTTTACTAGAATTTGACAACACCAACACTAGCTATTTGATCACTTTATTCTTCAATTGTTGAAAACTATGCTCTGCATCTATGCTCCATATAAATTATTTCTTATCTTTGTGTATCACATTGGTGATCAATTTGCATGTCCTATTAAAATTCATAATAAACTTATTGTAAAAATTTGTAAGGCCATGAATGTTTTGTGCTTTATACATGCTTTTAGGAAATGACCACTAAAGTACAACTTGCACTTTTAGTTGATCCATCTTGAAACCTTTTCAAGATATTACAAAACCTAAGTATACTAAATCCTCCTTCATGAAGCTACCTTTATTCAAGTTTAATAGAAATTTCCTTTTTTGGAATGTTACAACACTTTCTATAAATTCACTAAGAGTTCTCCCTTAGTTTTAATGAAAAAAATTCATCAAGATATACTGTGACAAACTCACCCAAAAATGGTTTCAAAAATTCATTCATGAGTTTATTGAACAAAATCCATGTGTTACTCAATTCAAATGGAATAAATAACAATTCATACAATCCTTATTTCATTTTGAATTCAGACTTCTACTCATCACCATCCCTTATGAGTGAATTTGGTGATATCCACTCTTCAAGTCAATATTTGTGAAGTATTGTGCTCTACTTTCACAATCCATCAAATCATCCATGTGTAGTAATGGAAACCTATACTTAATCATAAACTTGTTGATGTATTTGGAACCAATGCATATCCTCCATTGTCCACTTTTATTAGGTGCTAACATTATTATAACTACACATGGGCTCAAACTTGAACTCATCAAAATTTTATCTAATATCTCTTAACTTGTTTTTGCACCTTTATATTCTCACTAGGTGTCAACCAAAATGTCACTTTTTTTGGTAAATTAGAACCTAAAATCAAATCCATTCAATGACTTATACTCCTCATGGGTGGAAACCTATTTGATAGATCATTAGAAATGATCTTTACAAACTTATTCAATAAGTTTTTAAATTCACATGAAAGTAATTATTGTGCATGCACTTGCTACTTTCATGGGATTTAAAACTAACGTATAACATATGCTCTCCTTTACCTCTTTTAAGAATTCCTTTCCTAAAAACAACAAAAAATTTGGACCTTTATTTATTTATTCAAGCTTATCCTTCAAAGGATTTAAAGTTTGTGTCACACCATCTTTTACTAACGTATAAATGTTTGCATGGCCATCATGTTATGCCATTATATTAAACTACTAAGCCCTTCCAAGTAACACATGGTGAATGTCCATGGGACTTATATTTCATGAAACCTCATCCTTATATAAATCAATTTATAAGCTTAACAAAGATTTCTCATTCACCATAACTTGATGTCCCTTCAACAACCAAGACACTCTATAGGGATTTAAATGTGTAATATTATTTATACCAAGCTTCTTCACCTTTTCTTGTGAAATAATATTATTTGTACTAACACTATCAATAATCAACTTATGGCACTTAGCTCCAATTTTTTGAATGGTTCTAAATAAATTCTTCCTCTACACATAGATTTTATTATATTTTATTGATTTCAACAACACCCACTTCATCATGAGAGATTTTATGATTTCTAGATCATCTATGTTATGAATAGACATAATACTCTCCTTATTAACTTTCATGATATGCACATTCACATCATTCCTCCTACTATCTTCATTGCACACATGTTGACAATAAAATTTTTTATGCCCTTTTTCTCCACACCTACAACATGTAACCATGAATCCTATTCATATACCTTATCCATAGGATCCTCTACCTTTGGTAAAATTTCCTTTGACTCTTTGTGCACTAGTATTGTTTCACTGAGAAGTAATTTTTGTGTGAATTAACCTTTGCCACTAATTATTTATCCTTACGCATGTGATAACCTTCCATTTCATTGTAGTGTGCTTTATTTATGTGAAAACATATCATTTATCTTTAATGCACACTAATAGGCTTCCTAAATTGATCACAACCAAATTATACCATACTTATCTTGAATGGAAATTTGTAACCCATTCAAATACTTTGAAATATTCTCAATGACATCTCTAACATGACCTTTTCAGATGGTGAGTCTATAAATATCCATAGTGTAACATTTCATATACATCTCCATTTGTCACATATTTTTTAATTTTTTGAGTAATGTTGACCCATAATCAAAAGGTATGAATTTATCCTTCAACTTTAAAAATAGTCTATCCCAGGTCTTGATCTTATCCTTACCTCTACAGACTCTTTCCAATCATAAATGCTTCCACCATAAGGATGCATGATCTTTCAACTTTGTGCATGAAAATTTGACCTTATTGAGATCTCAAATACTTTAATATTAAAATTATTTCTCTAACTTAGTGATCTAATCAGTGAGATTTTTAAGACTCAGACTCCTTGAATAAATAGGAAGGTCCAAATTCAACTTACTAGTCATCCTTTCAATTGCATGGAAGAATCTATCCTCAGGTTCATCAACTTATTATTCTACAACTTGGATCTAAAGTGTTGTTTTTATGACTCAAACATCACTTTCATCATCAATTAAATAATTTCCCCCCCAATGGTTACAATTAAATTAGGTTGATTTCAAAAGGCTTTTTCACAAGCAAATTTTATTACTTTCTTATATTTGTAAATTTAGTTTGGAATGCAGTTAAATTAAACACCTCAAGGTTAAATTTATTAAATCTAATGTTTAAAATGTAATGAAAATGGTTAATGATTACTAGTTTAAGAAATATATGATTTTATAATTGAATATTTTTATTAAAAATGGAAGGACTTTAAATCATTTTGGCAAAGGGAAAATACCAGGAAACTTTTTGCTTGTCAAAACCATTTTAGAATGATAGGTAAATACTCAATAAAACCACATATAAAAATTATCCAATATTGGAATCATACTCTCTTTAGCTTAATAAACATGTGTGAACTATCAAAAAAAAAAATTTCCACTTGCATGAATTTATTTTAGGGCATTTCCAAAAGCTATTTTGTAAATTGGGAACTAGAGTAAAATTATGTTCTAAACTGTTATTTTTTCACTGTGACTTTTAGTGTTCCCTTCCTGGGTACAATGTATAGGCAGATTCTTTATGATATTTTGATGTTAAAATTAAATCATAATTAGTAAATTGATTATCCTTCTCAGGTAATTATTTTAGACATCATTGTAGAAGCCTTTTTCCTAACCAAGAATAGATGCATTGGGGCTAGTGTTCTTAATCATTATTCTATGTGGTCATATTCAATTACTTTTAGACTATCCATTGACTATTATAAACTCTTATTTATATATGAGGGGATTTTGCAACAATAGTCCAAAGTAAAATGACTTCATCATGACCCTTTTGTATATTGTGTTAATTTCTTGTAGGAGGCTATCAATGAGTAGTTGAGTAGGGTAGATTCTTGTTACTATGTGTTGAACTTTAGTAGCCGAAAAAACCTATTTATACATAAAAGTATATCATACTAACCCTTGGAAACACCTAACTATGCATGTGCCAGTTAGTGGGTACAATGTTATCCACAAGAGTAATTGTGTTAACCATAATTGTAAATCTAAGTGGCAAAGGTTGGTTTCCTTTACAAAATAACTAACATTATTTTTGGCAATGGGTGAAATATACCATCAATAATTATATATATTAAGGTGGTCATAATAGATATGTAGATAATTTAGTGAGTGCGGGCACTAAGTACTAATCCTTAGGTCTCTTTTTATTATCATGAGTTCTAGTCACTAACATTAGAGTGATATTCCTTTTGCATTTAGCATTATTTCATGTTAGATAAATTATTAATATGCATGGGTGAATAGTACATGTGATTATATTTATGTATCTAGGTAGTGACTTAAGTTATATCCCTATTGAGTGATTTTAGAAATTTGGATTTATCTGATTTGAGAGACACCTTAGAGAGATGAAGATTCTCCAAGTAGAGTGATATTAGAGTTATTAAAACTTATAAATTAAATTAGGTCTAAGGAAGATAGATTCCTATGTCATTTTTAGACATTCACATGTAATATTATGAGATAATGCTTTGTGTTAGCACATTAACCTTGGGATGTCAAGGTATCTTATGTAAAGGATTGTTATGAGTGTTTGGTTTAGCCTTGAATATTTGCACCTAGAGATTATAGAATCTCACTTGAGTTGTTATAGTTTCATTCATCATTTGGAATAAATTTCCAAACCCTTTTAGTAATGACATATTATGAAAGAAACTCTTCACAATTTCAAGGAGAATTACATCTAACCCTGGTTTTGAAGAGAAGATATGTAGGTTTCCCAATATGTGGGGGCATCATGTCTTACATCTTAGGTTAGGTAAGGGTGGTGTGTCATATTTTATTGAGTTTAGGTGATAACACTCATAAGGTAATTGCTCAATAATTATTTTTGAAGCATCCTTGTGGGAACTTATATCCATGTGTGGATAGGCCTTGTTGCTTATCAATGGAGTTATTATTGTTGTAGGATTATCCCTTTGTAAATTAAACCTATCACATCCTTTAAGTTTCAAAATTAAAGAGGGAATTTAACTAAATTTAAGGTCTAAATGTTTCACCATGAATTTTGAGACTCAATTATTATATAGGAGTAATTAACAAAATAAATCAATTTCTCTTTTCTAAAATTGTTTATCACTTTTGTAAGTATTGTTGTGGGTAAAAAAAAATAAAAATTAATTAATTATTAAATAATAATGTGTGTCACACTTCTTATTGTGATGTTGGATAATTGGGAATGATCAATTAACTTAGGAATAATCAATTAACAATTAAACATTTTAAATTAAGTAAACAAAAAAGATTTTTTTCTTGGGTTTTATTCAACAAAATTTTGGACATGACATTAATGATTCTTGTGATCAATCTGAGTATGCATATTTATAAAAAAATTGATTTAAGTTGTACATGTTTTGAAAAGTGAATGTGAAAGAAATTTTAAGCTATAATTATGTTATGTATTCATAATTTATTTTCTAAACATTAATGCATATATGAACCACCAAATTGTCAAAGTTATGAGTTATACATTGCAAAAATTATTCTATGTCGAAGAGATCACATTAATTATTCAGACACAATTTTTATTTCAGGCAAGTTATTTTAGTTTGCTTTGAGAATAAGGGTTCAAACTTTGTGTTCCATATTTTTAGAGAGAGTATGAAGATCAAATTCTATAAAATATACCTTCTTCATAGCGAGAAAACTACTATCAAGTATCTTTCAAATATAGATTATGTTGAATACAAGGTTGAGGCAATTTGTTTGTTTTATTTATTCATGTGTTTTAGTTAAATTAATGGATGCATCATCAGTTTGCATCTATTCTTAACTTAAGTAAAGAAATAAGTTTGGAGCATAGGATCACATAGTTTTAAGAGAAATCATGCTTGGGGTGAAAGTAACCAACAAGAAAAAATGCACCACTTGTATGTAGTGTATACTAAGGTAGACCTTAAAGGGTTTTAGGGCCCTGACACATTTTTGTGAGGTTTTGGTCATGGTAACAAGTTTCCCTTTAATTTAATGATAATTAACCATTTGTCTTGGATGTTTTAAATGTTTCAACTTGTAATTTTTTCACCCCTCATGGTGATCCTACTTGGAAAGATCCTCAAGGGAGCAATTGATGACCTCTCCCTTTCATGTATGGTTTGCCAATTATTTTTTCTCGTTATCTACTTTTTTTTTTTTTTTTTGATCAGATTATTTCACCTACCATCATATTTTCCTAAAATGATGAAATTTTCTAGTTGAAAGCCCCTAATTCCATTGATGTACCCCAAAATTCAACCTCCTTCAACCATAAATGCACCAAAAGCCCTTCAATCCCACATGTGGTGACTCATTTAGTGAAAAATATTAAGTATGAAGTTAATGATGATGTAGGTTGACTAGTGAGGATTGAGATGCCTTTGAACCCAACATAGTATACTAAGTATAGTATTGACCAAGGTATTCCATTGAATTAATTGATATCATTGAATGCAGGAGAATAACATTAATTGTGTTTGATTATTTGATTTTTAGTTTCATTCTTGATATGTTTTCAGGCATTCTTAGATTTTGCTACTTTTAGCTAACATCATAAATTGTTGTTTTTAATGTTGATTTTCTAAATAGTCTACTTTATCAATTATTTTGAAATAATAAAATGGATGATATGTGTAGTGGTGAAAATAAATTTTACATAAATCTGGATTGTTTTTGATTGGATATAGTGAAAAACTTGAAATTTAAGATAATATTAAGTGAAAATTTACTCTATCTAGTTTATAAATGGAATATTTTGGAAACATATGGATGTTTAGTTGATTTTTAAATAAAATATTACATGCAAAATATATAATTGCTAGTTATTTAATCATGTATGTTTAATATGACTACATGATGAATTGCATTAAGTGATTAACTAAGAGTTAAGTGATATGTTTAGTGGGCCCTCACCCTTGAGAATATTTTTATTACTGGCTTAAGTATGAATAACTTATATTTGGGTCTTTTAATTCACTCTTCACTTTTAAAAAGTGACATTATTTTAAAAGTTTGACTAATGACTTGATATAAAGTCAAAAGTTAATTAATTAAAATAAAATTTTAACTAGATTTATTTAAGTTAACTATTAATTAATATGTATTAGTTTTAACTTAAGTTTATAACCAACTTTAGTTTTTTTAATGACTTGGACATGACATTATTCTATAATGAAGTCATATAGGTATAAGAACTCTTATTAGTTTCATATTGCATTTCTCTTTTATGAAATCTTTGAGATCAAACGTATGATTACAAGAAGACTGAATAATACTTTTTCTAATTGTGAAGTGCTCCACTTGGTATAGTAAGGTATATCCAATTCTATTTATAAACTGATTATTTAAAACATGTCCAAATTTTAGTACTTTTGATGATTGTAAAGCTGTTTTAATCATATATATATGGATTAATTTTGTGTTTTTCTTGAAACCAATTAACACTTCATACATATACATTGTATGACAAGTTGTTTGCAATAATTTGTGATGGGTTTATATATATATATATATATATATATATATATATATATAAACCCATCACAAATTATTGCAAACAACTTGTCATACAATGTGTGTATATATATATATATATATAATCTCAGTACATATCTTTAAAACAATTATGAATCAAATATTTTGACTTTTAAATAAAATCTCTATTTCTTATTATATATATATATATATATATATATATATATAATCTCAGTACATATCTTTAAAACAATTATGAATCAAATATTTTGACTTCTAAATAAAATCTCTATTTCTTATTTTGTGCAATGACCGGAGTCTCAAATTTCCTTAGACTTTAGTATTTTTGATATAATATTTTATATTTATTTTACCTATTTTTTGTCATGTAAGTTTGTAAACTATTTAAGTCATTTTATATATATATATATATATATATATATATGTATATATATATATATATATATATATATATATATATATTTGTAGATTGTCATTTAAAACTTTATTTTCTTTTTTTTTAGTTTTTTATCTGCATGTTTTAAAATTTCTTTCATAGTAATTTGATAGTTTTCTCATATAATTTCTTTCTTTTTTATTTTTTTGTAATTTTTAGGGTGATTGTTTGTGTTTTTTTAAACATTTTGAAGTCAACCTATTTTCTTGAAAATGAGATATAAGAACAAACTTGAAGATGAAGAAGAATATAAAAGTAAAATAGTTGATTAGAATTAAAATTTTTATTGTTTGACTCTTCAAGAGAATACCACTTCCATAGGTAGCACTTTGTCATTTAGTCAATAACATTTTGAAAATGAATATATATATATATATATATATATATATATATATAAAGTTTGAGAATGAAGATGATAATTGAAATTTTCAGTTGTGGATACAAACTTTGTGTGATGAAAAATATTATATGTTGTTACTAATGTTTTAATAAATGTTTTCTTAGTAAAGTTAATTGAATATGTTAAAATAACTTAGATTCTCATTTATTTTTAATTTAATTTGAGGTTATTAATACCTTGAACACTTAACATCTAAAATACCTTTATGATGCTTAAGTACTAGACTTCTAGTCAGTAAGTCCATATGATTAAAATGATATGAATTTGATTTAACCTTGATGATAGGGAAAAGATTGATTAAATAAATACTAAATATTTTAGTGGCTACAATTCTCTACCAACAAGGTCTCTTATAAATAAATATTGGGTCAACTCAAAGGCATTCAAAATATAAAGTATCATAATAAAGGGGCTATAACCTTAAAGGTTTGATGACCAAATTTGATCATATATCAACACCAAAAATTGATCCATGTACCTTGGTTAAAAATTAAACATTATTATAGAGGAAAAAATACCACTCTAACATAGTCATGACTTCATGAAGTTGATGATCACACCTGTTCAGTGTCAAATACCACACAAGGCCCGCTTGTTTGTCTCCAACCATTATTGAAATACAACTCCAAGAAACCCACTCTATATTGGGTAATAAATAAGGTAAAACTCACTAATGAAAGGATAAAATGTTCAATCACTATAATAATTAAAAATCAACATGATCCATATGTGGTTCCCTATGAATGCCTTCTCCTTGATGTCATTAGTCCAATCTCACAAAATGATTACAATATTGTGTGACACTCCTACACACTCTATTGGTTTTCATAACAAAAACCCATATGTAAATTAATGAGGCTATTGGTCCATTGTATATACTAAACATGTCTTAATATTATCCATATCCTTCTAGGTCTAACCAAGACTAGCCTTCTGGCCAAAGGTAACTAAGCCAAAACTCTACCTAGAATTAACTCACAAGGTAAGAGTTGGAAACTAAGGGGAGTGGGATGGTATCACTAAGAAGGTATATCAATCCATAGCCAAATTCATCACTCATAATGTTATTATAATAAAAAATCACTCTTGCATACTCCACTTGAGTATTAAGGCT
>JARHVA010001349.1:680000-720000 GCA_037957365.1 Torreya grandis | reverse complement strand
ACTTTTACTCCACCAATAAGAATATCTCACTCACATCTTAATTTTCCTATATAAAAACCCTTTGTGATTTTATGAAAAGTAATGGAGGTTAAAGTCATATCCTGAGCTAGTGGGGATGTAGTCTTTAGAGAGTCTTGTTATAATGCAATCATTGTTGGTTGCACACATACATGATATATTACATAGTTAATAAAATTTATATTTATTGGGAAATCTCTCTCTTGTATAAATAATTTGTGTTGATGGTGTTTATTTTGGAGATCCTTGTGGTATGTTTCCATTTTTAATATGGTATCATAGTGGGATTTCCTGAGAAGAACAATGAGAGTGATCAACATGACATCCATATCACTATCAAAACTTGATTTTTAGGAAGATAAAGAGGATAAATAATAGAGGAGGACCCTTAAGAAATCAAAAAATTCAATCCTTAACAAGATTCAAGTGGAAAGGATAAAATTATCTATCTTCATCAACTTTTATGAGAAATTATTTGCATTTCTATCTATTTTGTTAAAATCTATTTCATTCCTTTAGTTGGATTCATGTACCAATTACATATCTACATATGGAAGAGTTTCATTGAATACCTTTCAACATTTTTTTTTTTTTTTTGGTGAGAATCAAACATTTATATTGTGTTCAAAGTACTAGAGAGTTAGTTCCAACTTTTGTTTCACCTAAATCTGACATAATGAGCTCATTTGACAAACCATTTAGATTGTGTTTCATGTAGATATGGATAATTCACACAGGTAAGAATGATTTAATGGGAATACCTTTTCAACTCATCTGACATGTTTTATAGGATCACATTTTAGGTTTTTGTATTACATCATGATGAGCTGTTAGCTCCTATGTTTGGCTAAAGATTGGATTTGGGTTTGTCCAAAGGGTATTTTTTTCAACTTGCCTTTTTTATTCACATGGCATATTGGTAACTCTAACTTGAGGATTTTATATTGTTTTTTTTGAACACCTACCTCATTAACACTTTTGAAGATATTGAGTTGCTTTGTCTTGACTTCTTAGTCAACATTAAGGGGGTGTTATGTATTACTAATGATTCCTTGGTTGTTCGATTATGCTATCTACCTTGTGATTATTCCTAGAAGATGCAAAGGCTAGTTTTTTCTTGGAGGAGATCCATAACACTCCATAAAAATAAGTCATTGGTAAAAATATTCTTTTCTACACTCTTGGTAAATTCAATAACATAATAATTAAGAGGATCCTTGTAGATAATAGTTCAATATTAAACATATGCAGTGAAGCTTATATTACAACATTAAGTTTAGATCATATATATAACATCACTAGACATCATTAAAATATTTTATGATAAACCATATATCCCCTTAAGAACCATTATGTTGAATATATGAATGGGACATAAAACATTAACTACAAATTTTCAAGTGGTATCTAATAAAATCAGATACAACCTCTTGCTTGGAAGTCCTTGGATCCATGCAATAAAACCCTCCCCCTATAATTTACATTTGTGATTAAACTTCACACATAATGAAAACATTCACCCCATTTTTGGTGATAATGCATCCTTCCAATGTTGAAAATAAGTGGAGCAAAAGAATGTCATCATCTCACAATAAAATACACCCAATCAAATGGCATAACTCCTAAATGTTGAATCCTTACAAGCTAAACATATGCATATGACATACATAAGCATAAAAAAATAATGAAGATATAAGAGAAGATCATTATAAACCTAGTGATATGGATGAACACTTAGCAAAAACAAACTTTACACATGATTAATATCATGATTGAATGTGCACATGGGACACTAATGAAACATGTAACACTTCACAATATCATAATAAATTCATGAAAAACACACTTTTAGGTTCTAAAAAACCAAAAAAATCTAATGATCTACCTCTTGGAAATTTAAAATGGTGTGGGAAAGGATATGCATGTTCTAAAATCATGGGATATAAAGGTCATGGATTAAGATAATATGAATAAAGAATTATTAAGCCAATAATACTATTCCCAATAAATTCAAGATTGGTCTTTGATGCAAACAAGATAGTATTAAAAATGAAAATGTGATAACACATAAAGCTTTGCACAACTTTATTAAATATAAACATGGTGAAGATTGGCATAACCAAATCATATTCACATTATGAGCTTACCACACTAGTGTTTGCATAGCTACAAAGGCAACCCTATACTCTTTAGTATATTGTGTAGAGGCAATTCTCTCGCTAAAATTTCCTTTGCTACATTTCTCATTTAAAGGAATTATCAATGATGAAAAATATAGAAAAAACATACTATAATATTTGGAAATGCTTGAAAAATCAAACATAAATTCTTTGGAGCATCTTGAAGTATATAAAAATCATAAAATTAAAACTTATAAAAAAACACTAAATCATGATCATTTCATGTTAGTGATATGGTATTATAAAAAACCAAAATAACACAAATTAAGATAAATAGCATAAAGGAAAATTAAAATTGAACTAGTTGGGTCCCTTTGTTATTACATGAAAGCTAGGTATAGGTGCTTACCACCTATCAACCTTAGAAGGAAAACCACTGAAAAAACCAATGAACATCATGCACTTACAACAATTTTACATATGACACACCTATGCCTATGGGGGAATCATACATAAACACGATCCCTACCAATTTTATTAATACACACATATTTTACTATGGGGGATTTATACCAACACATGTTACTTGTTGACATACCTTATATATGTTGGCACTTTATGGTTCTAAATTCAAAATCTAGATCTTGCATGTACATTGAAATATGATTGGTTAGCACCAATAGTTCATTTACTACCATATCTCTCTATCTTTGGGAATTTTTACAATTGGAGGTATGGAATCTTCCCCATGTACATCATTATCCTTACCTTAGGATTCACTTACTATTTGGCCTTGCCAATAGTTAGTTATATCATAGATCATAAAATTTTGATTTTATCATATATTTAAAACCTATATTAAATACTTGTTCTTGCACTATTACATTAATAGATCATGATACTTAGTATGATCATCATGAAATTTATCACTCTATGCTTATCATGATTTATACCTACATAAATAATATATTTCCAAAAAAGGGGTTGAAACACATCAACACAGGCAAACTTTAAAAATTTAAGAACATTGGGAAAATTCAAAACATAAAAAATATTACAAAATTATAAAAAATAATCAAAAACATTGCTTTTGTAATCACATAAAATTGGTATTTGGATACTAAGAGTGTTACTTATGACAACCTATTCCTAGCTTAGCCCTAAACCTATCCTAGAGCCTTCATCACACTTTTCTAGCCATTGTGTAGTGTACATACATCTACAATCAGCTCAAACATAGTCCCAAAATTGCATTCCAAAATCCCAACCCATTATGCCCAAAAATATACCAACTAGACATTAGCGCCACATTAAGGACACTAGAGTCACATGGCATTAGTGTCCCTATCTTGGTGCTAGTGTCCCTTGCCCCAACTCTCATGAACAAATATATTTTCAAATGTGTACCCCTCCTAAAGTCATCCTAAGTACATTATATTATTTTCACAAGTTATGGATCACTATAGATACAAGAATATTAGACCTATATCCACTAGATGGAAAATAGATGCAAAAAGCCAAAAAGCCTATTTAAATAAGAAGCAAGTTGAGCAAAATTAAGGTTATTAATCCCTATTCTTCCCTACTTATGCATACTACCATCTACAACTTTCCTAAGCCCATATTTCAAATATTTTCAATCTCAAGCACGCTCAAGGCATTCAATACCACTATCATTCTGGCATTCACTTATACTTGCACCAAGCACTAGGTGGGAGAACTACATTGGGCTTGATCCCTCCTCAAAGTATTGGTATGTAGGCAACTCTCTTCACAATAGGGTGTTGAGGATTTCCAGCCTATCCTACTAGTTAACTCACACTTTTACCTCATGCCATACTTGTAAGGAGGATAAGAGTTTGTATACTAAATCATATATTCTAGGCCTAATACATAATTTTAGATTTCATGTGTGTAAGAACAAAATCCAGAAACACAGGTGCATGTGTTCTTAGAAAATAGGAATAGTAATACAACTAGGATGCTATCACCATTTTCAAGACACTAGAGTTGCATGACACTACTATCTAGGTGGGGCATTACTGTTAGACCCAAAGACCTTGTTAACAACACTCAAACCTATTCATAATCCAACTTTCACCACTAAAGCTTTTGTGATAGTCACTTTTTAGATAAGTATCTATTTGTACATATTCATTACTATTTTTAGAAAGTTAAGTAAAGTCAAAATATATAACAAATCAATTGTTATTTATTGAATATTATTTCATTGATTTAGAAAACTTAGCCCTTTAATCTAACTT
This sequence comes from Torreya grandis, assembly GCA_037957365.1. Classification (NCBI taxonomy): domain Eukaryota; kingdom Viridiplantae; phylum Streptophyta; class Pinopsida; order Cupressales; family Taxaceae; genus Torreya; species Torreya grandis. The sequence continues at coordinate 715,598 of JARHVA010001349.1, read as the reverse complement.
AAAATTTACACTAGTAAAACCCTAAGGGTTAAATCATTTGGTGTACTTGACTTACTTTGAATATTACTCAAAAACTTAGTTTACATTTTACAAATTTTTATGCAATAAATTAGGGATTCATACTTCAATTTTTTTGATTTTTTCGCATAACCTAGCTAAATTAATCAAATCTCACATTAAGGTTTTATTTATTTAAACAAAATTTAAACCTTTACAAAGTAACCCTAATTCACCCATAAACCCCAACCCTAGATTAACTTAGGTCCACATTTATAATAGTTAGTATTAATTTACATATAATTACCATGAGCATCATGATGGAATCCATCTTTTAATTCATGTTACAAATCTTGGTACTTTGCTTAGCATGATTATTACCAACTATTTATAGAAAAGTACACATGTATGTTACTCCTCACATAGATTCAGCTCCAGCTAAGCTTGTTTTACATATTGGTCCTCCATCATGTGAGTCCCATTTTTATATGGCTCACTTTGAGTTAAATTTAGTTACTACTAGATGATAGAGGGATCAGAGGACTCATTTTGTTCCACCTCCACCTAGACCACTTGATTATCTATGCTCCCATCCTGCCTCTACTACTCACCCATAATAAATAGTATATCCCATGGTTTGAGCTATCACTAAGAAGAACATGGTGCCTCCTTAGCCTATATATGAGTAAATTAACCATACCATCCTTCCCCATCCCCAATACACTAGATCATCTTCCACCAAATCCACCATTTAATTATCCATATCCCATGGATGTGCTCTTGGGTCTATAAAGACATTCCACTTTGCTTGTACTATTTCATTTACATTTCTAGTATTTACTTGTACATACCTTCTTCTCTCTTGCTCCTTGTACATAGATTATTTACATTTGTTTGTACATAGCTTATATCCATAAAATATAAAAATAATAGAGCATTTCAAAACACAAACATTCAAATATTACTCATAAACCATAAAATTTATAAATTGTATGTGTTTCTATGTTTACATTTCTACTACTTTCCAGACACTACATATGCTAGCTATCTTAGTATAGTCAGTTTTATCATACACATATGCCTCACTTGTTCTTGTTGAGTACTTGTAGATTACATATAGGACTTTAGTCTACTACAATAATCTAGACTTGCTATCATATACCCATTGAGGGCATATACACCGATCTAATTTTATTTATTTGCTACATCCTCCTACTTGGGGGCATATCATACACAATTTATACTACCAACTTCTATCCTTGCATTCTATAGATTTTAGTTTATGCATTGATAAATATTGATATTGATCATTTCTATTCATACTTATATTTTTTACCATCACTAGTTTAGAAATAGCATATGTACATCCTAGCATTTACACAAACTTGTACTACATAGTTATACATACTTTCATTTCTATCTTTCCTAGTTTAGACTTGATTATGTTTCCTATGCTTCTTCCATTTCAAGGGCATTTGAATATGCCATTATTCTTTGGCTCTATGCCACTTTTATATATGTATGTCTTGGACATGTGTCCATATACATTATGTGTGCTTTCTTAATTGTATATGTAGACATTTGAACATGTCCTTCTATGTGGCTCTAAGCCAAATTACTTGTTGCTTGTATATGTGGACATTTGAACATGTCCTTGTATGTCTTTTATGCTTAGATTTAGTGACATGTGCCCATGTCCCTCGTATTGTGGATCCTTGTCCTACTTTTTCATGCCTCATGTATTTTATATGTATGCTTTCTTGTATGCGTCTTCACCATGACACTTTTCTTTTCTAGTTACACATACTAGTTTTTGATGTGATGAGGGACCTCTTGCATCTACCCATCCTACTTGGGTGTTGTGATGGACATCATGCCCCATCCCCTTAGGTAGTTACTTAGATTTTTTATTATACACATTGATTACATCTATCTTGACACCCTTGTGCAATGATAGATACAACATAAATATTACATTACATACTCATGCTCAGATTCTTTTACATTTTGATGTTATGTTTACAAATTGTATTGGAATATCACATAGTTATCATATATGCTCTAGTTAACACATTTTATAGAGCTATTTTTTAAAGAAAGTTCTTACATAGGTTACACAACTACCCTAGAAAGAGGGGGAATTTATAGGGTTTGTCACAGAGATTACACTCATAAATTTATATACACAAATCATTTTCAACACATAGCCTTAGTTTCAAAAATTAGACACAGGCTAGGCACAAAAAAAGGGAATCATAAAGCAGTTTAATCACCCATATTTTACACCAAAAAAATATTAGATCCTAGATTTGGACACTAGCACTATAGGGAACTACTTTCCACTACATGGCACTACTATCTAGTAGCCTTAACTTTAGGGTAGTCTAGATTAGCCAAAATAGGATACTAGGTATAATGCATATTTGCACAGATATATTCATAGGTTTGATAGTTATGTTTAAATTTTGATCAGATGCACTCACTTTAGCTTAGATTCATACCAACTAATTATATTGAGGGCATCATACATGGCATGATCACTCCCACATTTAGTTTAGATACATAGATATAATTATTGCATACTTAGTCTAGAATCAATATACTCAAATATCAGATTAGGGGCATGTGCACAACATATAGTTTCCATATACTTAGTTACACATAAGTTGATCAAAAGGAATGGAAAATTCCATGTCCTTCTCCTCATTATATACACTTGTTATCATATTCCATTTTTTCACCAATTTCATGCCTTATTTCATATATAGTGGTTGGCATTCTTGAGTGGCCCAGATCCACCTAATGTACCTGAGTGGCCGTAGATCTGACATAGATAATTAGATATGCCCAAATAGATAGTTTCAACACTTTATGCACTTTATTTTTAGATGCATCTACTTCACACAGGTGAGAAATGATGGAGTCGTAGCCTACTTGAGTTCTTGATCTACCTACATGAGAAGGTTACACACACTTATAGTCTTATCCAAACTATTCACAGATCATTATCCACCAAGTAGGGGTGGGAAATGATGGATTAGAAATTGGATAAAGTTTATTGAGCCACCATATATGAAGATTGATCAAGCTATCAACTTAGTCCAAGCTATGAAATGATTTGATCTATATGTACACTCATACACATAGGTTGCCACTAGGTTCATGCATTGGTTCACATACCTACTTAGGTGTATTCATTCCTTTCCTCTTTCCTATCTCTTGACTTAACTTTACTTAGTTAATTTATTTAACATAGTCTTTTGATTTTGATAATCTCTTAAGGACTAATTTTTACATGTTTCATTACAAGTCATTGCTTTGGATCATGTTTCACATACGTAGACGTAAATTCACATACTCAGACTTAGCTACACAAGCTTCACTTCATAAGTAAGTCTAGGTATACTTATTTTTCCTTTATACTAGTCATTTTTCATTGCTACATTTTTAAAATAAAGAGGGGACAATGTAATCACCTAAAAGTAGTATTTGGATGTTAATAGTGGTTCTTGAGGCAAATCATTCCTAACTTAGCCCTAGACATATCCTAAATACTTTATCATAATTTTCAAATCATTATGCATACCATAGGTATCTATAGTAAGCTCAAACACAGTCCAAAACTACATTCCCAGATCCCAACCCATTGTGGCCAAAAATCCACAAACTAGACACTAGAGACACATTAAGGATACTAGAGCCACATGAATCTAGTGTCCCCAACTTAGTGCTAGTATTCATTTCCATAACTATCTCAAATGAATATATTTTCAAAGATGTGCCCCTCCCAAGGTTAGCCTAAGTACATTTTATTATCTACACAAGCTATGGATCACTATAAATATAAGATTATTAGACCTCTATCCACTAGATGGAAAACAAATGAAAAAATTCTATTCAAATAAGAAACAAGTTGAGCAAAATCAAGGTTATTAATGCTTATTCTACCCTACTTCTACATACTACCATCTACAGCTTCCCTAAGCTCAAATTTCAAATATTTTATATCTCAAACACACTCAAGGCATTCAAGACCACTATCATTCTAACATTAATTTGAACTTGCGCTAAGTACTAGGTGGGAGAACTATATTAGTCTTGATCCCTCCTTAGAGTATTGGTATGTAGGCAACTCTCTTCATAGTGGGGTGTTGCCAACCTATCTTACTAATGAACACACATTTTCATCTCATGCCATACTTACAAGGAGGATTAGGGTTTGCATAATAAATCAAATATTTCAAGCATAATACATAGTTCTAGATTTCATGTGCATAGGAACATAACCCAAAAACGTAGGTGCAAGTACTCACATAAAATAGGAACAATCTTAAAAAGAGGACACTAACACCATTTTCAAAACACTAGAGCTACATGACACTACTATCTAGGTGGGGTGCTACTATTTAGTGAAGAATCAAACCTAGGGACCTTGTTGATGACATTTAGACCTATCTGTAACCCAATTTTTAGCACCCAAATCTTTTGTGACAGTCACTTTCTAGATAAGTCTTTATTTGCACATAATTATTAATATTTTTAGAAAGTCAAATCAAGTTAAAATCTATAAAAAATTAGTGGTTATTTATTCCATATTATTTCACTGATTTAGACAACTCAACTCTTTGATCTAACTTAGGATTTACATTTGTAAAACCCTAAAATGTTAAATCATCTTTATATCATTGCTTTATACATGTTATATGTTTACCTATGCTAAAGGTTTACATTACCCATGATTTGCACATATGTTTTTCACAAAATTTTATTGAGTGGGTACTATGTATATTCATAAGTTACATGATACTATATTTCATACTATGTTCACATATAATGGAGGGAAAATTTCATAGACATGCCCTAATTTGAGGTCACTTCCATTTCAATGGATTTTTGCACAATTATATCTATCCTAACTTTTCCTATATCATAGTGAACTAGATTACATTGATTACTATATCTTATACCAACATATATGCCTTATATCACATCTATATTATACATTATGATTATTACATGGTTAAATTGATTGTTGTACATTAATACTTACTTGTATGTGCATCCTTGTGTATAAATTATCCTCATGTTATCATGTTTTGTGAGTCTCATTTTGTGTTTCCTTAATAGCTTGCTTTATTACTAACTTGGGTGTGGTCAATAACATTGTGTGGTCCTAATTTGAGTACATTATATTACTATACTATAATTGTAGCCATGATTTATATCATGCATAGTTTAGTATATTTAAGTGATGTCTATGATGTCAAGCTTTCCACCATATATCTACGAGGGAATGCTAATTTTTAGCATTCACATTTCTTTATCTAGCCTAAATTAGGTCGTGTTTGTGACATTTGAGGGCATAGTATTTTATTCCTATTTTAATTTTCTAAAGGGGGCATTTTACCCAAATGCATTTTACTTGATATGATACAATATTTCATATGTTATATTTCACTTTACTTGATTCTATGTAGCATATATAGATGTTAATTCAAAATTCAATACATGTAAAAAAATTAAAACATTATGATTATGTAAATACTTAGATTACATATGTTTCTAGGATTTTAACACAATTAAAATAAAATATTTTTCTTAACGTAAGAGGCATTTAAACCTTTATCTTTTAAGATGAGTGACTATGGCACAAGGTCTTCATCCCTCACCTTAAAAGGAGACATACATCAAGACATTTTAAAAATATTTTTTTTCAAGCTGGTAATGAACTGGGAAAATTTATCTAACACCTTCATCAAGAAGAGGATTGGATATTGGTGACTCCCATAGGAGCGTTGGATATGATTCAAAACCTATATAAGGTCTAGTAGGTGTCAAGGAATCATAGAGAAGTGTTGGATACATTTCAACACTTATAAAAAGTATTGCTTGTGTGAAATTTGGAGTTATACCATGTAATTTTATTCATTCCTATGATCTCTTTTCAAATTGAAATTCAAATTTGATTTTTTTTCAAAAATCAAAACTTATCACAAGAATTTGAATAACTTATAGAATTTGGAATTTGTTTTAGGTGTATTAGCTAAATGGTGAGGATGGAAGCTTAGATTGAGTGTGAATAAAAAATCCTTAATCATTCACTAGGTAGGTAAAGGTGCATGTTTCAATTATTTACATTTATAGTTTGACTCACACATGAATCTCAGTCCCATACCCACATGAAAGAGGGGGAATTATGTAGACACCTAAATTTGGTGTAAGACCATTATTCCTAGTGCCATATCCTTAGTTTAAAATATTTGGAAAACTTGTACATTTGAGCTTATTTATAGGATAATATTGGCCCCACATAGGTATAAATTTGGTCCATTGATTATATATGACATCTCAACACTTACAAAATTTTTATATATTAACAAATTTATCCTATTAATCATTTGTTATCTAGCCTTGCCCTAAAATAAGATCTTAAATCTTATCCAAAATAGATATGTGTATTATATGGGTCTATCTAGGAAAAACCCATGCATTGTAGGGGTTTGTCCACTTTCGATGTGTGGGACCATTTTTACTATGCCATTGATCATGCACCTTTAACTTCAATTTTATTCATTTCTATAGTTAGTTATGTTAAATAAATTATCCTAGATTAGCATATATATCCAAGGTCTTGTCAAGTCATTTAAAAATCTACAAGTTTGAAAACAAAAGGAGATACACATATCAAAATTCAAACCTAAATCCAAGCATCAAATCAAAATCCTTCATAATTGTGACATTATCATAATATCTTTATCTCTCTTAATTTCCATTGTGCCAAAATATGGTATGAGATTGGATGTAGTTGCATTATCACTTATAGGGAATAAAAGGTTCAAAACTCTCACTTATGTTATTTCATCCACACACTCACATAAATATGTATAGGTTTGGTTCCAAAAATGTGGGATATGTAGTTTGTAATATTGCATTGGTGGTTGCTTGAATTCATTACTTTTATTTGTTATTTGAGTGTCAAGCTAGGTCAAGAGGGAGATTAATCTATTTTACATAATAAATTAGTAAAGTGAAGGTATAGGCATAATAATAAGGAGATAATTCACATTTGATAAAAATATTAACCTAAAAACCCCTAGTAGAATAGGCATAACTACATGAAGATAGACATAACCCAAATGGGTTTGTCACAACTAGGTTTGTATAAGATGCACCCATAATGCACATGTTTATCCAATAATAGTGCATAGTTTCTTAATTTTTGGAATAGGTTACTATTTAAACCTTCTTAGAAATAAGGACTAACTATGAAAGAGTATCCTAATCAAGGCAGTGAGTAAGTTAATCTAAAAATTAGGTTAATTAATGAATTTAGATTCTACTGATAGTATGATAAGAAATATTGAATCCAAGCATGTGCCAAATATAAAAAATAAAACATTCAATGTTCTAATAATATCAATATGAAGGATAAATTACACTTATTTATATACTGATGCATAGGCAAATTTGATTAACATAGGCGTAAAATAGATTGTATGATGATTTTCATCTAGTTGTTAGATTAAAAAAATTAGCTTTTTATCAGCACAAACACTTATATTGATGCTATTATCTATGTTTCAATGCATCTATCATGTATAGAGTATTTACTATTCACTAAAAATTCAATTTGGGTCTTTTTGGATTTTTTATGACCTTTCATATTATATGTTTAGATCATGCACACATGCTTTTGATCCTTAAATATAAATAAAACCCTAGATCCTCCTCTTAGGTCTTGCCACCTTGCCAAAAATGGGTTAGTGGGATCATGAATTCAAGCTAACCTCAAGGACACCTATGTGAATGAGAGTTGCTTCCATAACCAATACTTCAAAAAAGGCCTTAAACATATGTAGTTATCCCCTATGTGTTTACTTGTGTGTGAAAAATGGTGTATAATGCTATATACAAGTACATACAATGATCTAGCTTGTAACTTGACAAATATTATTCATGGGATATTATTTGAATGCTTTAGACCTATAATATGATTGCTTCTATGACTAATTTGGTAATAGGTAAGAATATGGTAGTATAACTCAATTATGAAATTGATTAAATGAACTTGAATAGGTACTTACTTGGTATTTGTTAGATGATTAATGAGTTAGCTTTAACTTGTATTTATACCTCTTATTTTGAAAATTTACTCATGAAAGGGTTAATAAAACATAATAGGCTGACCTATACATATTGAAATATTTGAAAATTTGAGTGTTTAGTAGGTAGATACAACTACATTAGAGAATGGATAGTAGCATTGATGCTATTATCTAAGTCTAAATGCAATTTTCTAGGAACATAGAATGTTACTATATATATATATATATATATATATATATATATATATATATTATATATATTAGTTTAAGCATATTATGGGCTACAAATGATCTGGATAATTATAATAATAGGGCCAAACTATAAGATAAAGATTTTAGCCCATTGAAATCATGAATGTGAGCCTATCGATTGCTAGGAAGGTAAAAAATTGAAGGGTAGAGATTTGAGTTATATTTGTCAAGTGTACAAGGATATTTTAACATATAAATCTATATTTAATCATCTACACCCCACCCTTAAATATGGTAATATATAAGGATGAAATTACTAGTTTAAAGGAATTAAATGTGTATCATGGTTTGTACAACACACTTTGCTTTACTTGAGTCTTTATTGAATTTGATGTATGTGTATGACATGAAACCAAGAACATGTTATAGATTTAATTAGTTCATATAATATGATAATTAATAATTAAAAATTACTTGAAATAAAAGAGAATAAGGAAGGAGTACACCTTTGTGTGATCTAGGAATTTGACTCAAGAGAGGATGGTTAGTATGGTGTTAGTTCCTAAATGAAAACAAAACAAAATAAACACAGTAATAACATAACTTCTCTAGGCCTAGACACTAGGGAGATCTTAGTTAATAAAAAAAATGACAAATACAACGAAAAAGTAAAGAATTAAAAAAAATAATTCCTTCACCTTTCTTGGATGCTCCAAATGCCTTTGTAGTGGTGGCTTACTCGGCTTGTGCTCATGAAGTCTTCATCAAAGGAGGCTTGGCTATCTCTACTTCTCCTTGACACCTTTGGCTTTGGCTTGGCCTGGCTTGGAATAAATTTAGCATGGTAACACTAATTTCAATGGTTTTTTGAATCATTTATTCACTATAACTTTACAACAAAATAGCTTAGAAATGATGCTCTTGGCCTCTCTATTTATAAATTTTTGAGATTGATCAGAATCAACCTAAACCATCCATCTTGAGATTGAGATGTGTGGTTGATGATTAATTCAATTTTTGGAATTAAGTTTGTAATTATCCTCATCATGACATTGAAAGAAGAGGAAATTAAGAGGCATGGAGGGCATCATAGAAGGCATTGATGAGGCATGGAAGGCATGAATCCTGATATTTGTGGCATTTATGGCCTAGGGATGTCTTCCCAAAAAATGAGGTCACCTGATGATGTAGATATTTAATATTTATTTCCAAAAATAAGTATTCAACAATATTTCATGGAATTATTAATTAGGCCTTGATTTGGGTTAATTATCTCTTAAGGATGTTTAAGTACTTTGGCACAAATTACTAAAATTGATCATAATGCCTTATTGTTGGTCTAAAATTTGATTGGATTAGAATTGGAAGTCCATGTCAGATGCTTTGGAACCATTATCCTATTTAGGATTCTACTAATAAAAAATAACAAAGGCACATGTCTCATGTAAGAGGCTTGATAGGAAAGACCAATCCAGAGCACCCAGGTGCAAATTTGGTATTTTGACTCGAAATGATTTAATCAAAGTTAGCTATCCCATAAATTGTATTGACCTATTTAGGGATACCCTGGCCAAAATCAACACTTGAATATGTTAGTTTCACATCATTTATCATGTTTTAGTGTTTTAAGCCAAATTATGCATTTTAAGTGAAAATTGGCCAAAATCTTCGCTGGAGTTTATCAGTGGCTAGATTTAGGTCTCTATAGTTTGCCCTTGTTTGGGAAGGCATTGCAAGCTATAAGCATAGTAACATCTTCTCAAAGAATGAAAAGATCTTGTATGTCTACAACTGTAATGATGATAAACTAACTGTATGATGCCCTCTCGAGGGAATAGTTGGCACAAGTAGGTTAGAAAATAGTCCCTCAAAAAGAAAGAAGTAAAATGAGGGGACCATAGAAAGGAAAGATGATGGGGTGAAAATACAATGATATTGAAAAAGTAGTCAAAATCATTGAGAATGTAAGTGGAATGATGCACAATGGTTTGCCCAAAGGTGGTTATAAACATTATACCTTGATAATGGTAACATGGTATGATAACACAATGATTTGACCAAAGGTGGTTATAATCATTGAGAAGATGGATCTACCCTAGTTAGGACAGACAAAAAAGGTAATAACTTGCCCTTGTATGGGTAAAAAACGTAAAGAGGTGACAACATAATGATTTTCCCAAATGTAGTTATAATCATTGAGAAATGCAAGTGGGATAGTGTGCAATGATTTGACCATAGGTAGTTATAATCATTATACCTTGATTATGGAAAACATAATAAACTTGGCTGAAGGATGATGATAACTTAACACAAAGGATAATGATGAATTATAATAACCTACTAGTAGGGAGATTCTCATCAGAACTAATAAAGGTTGGAATTATTTCATGATTAATTACTCTAGTCAGGATATTATTAGGATGGAATTGAGATGTCAGTGTTGAAAAGATGCCACCATTGATGAATAGACTTATTGAAGCTAAGGTTTGTTGTAGCACGTGTTGGTAGGCATCATGGTATAACATCATGAAGACTTGGACAAAATATGCATAAGGACTAACTCTTGTGACCCAATACTCAATTGAAAATAATGCACCAATGATAGAAACCACGATGATAATATAAACATATGAATAGGGATGGATTCAAGTGTGAGTATGGGAAAGGAATCACCTAATGAACACATATAAACTGAATAAAGGCAACAGTGCTAAAAGCAAACAAATAGACAAACAAACAAACAAAAATAAGTAGAAAAAAACAAATAAATAATGCAATAGAAGCCTTACAAACATTGCCCCTAGAAAATAGGTGACAACTTAACAAATGAATAAAATGGGGGAATAGAAGAAAAGGAAGGGCATGGCTGAGTTATCTCCATATGCACTAGGCAAGTGGACACTGCCTACATAGTTCTATGGATGTAATATCTAATAAAAAACTTTAGGCTAAATGTAGTTCTCCCAGGTAATGGGAAGAATGTGATAACTGAGGAAAAAAATAGAATAGATATGAGAGAAGAAGAGGAATGGTCTTGTAAAAGGGAAAGTGTGTGAGAGAAAAAGGCCAAAAAAGATGGGGAGACTAAATGATAGGTGATTTACTTGTAACTTAGTAAGGGTTCCCAAAATCTTTAAGGCAAAGATGTGGTCAATGTTTTTTCTTTTCTAACAAATTTTCAAATGTTTTTGGAAGTGTTATGAAGTGTCTCAACTCAATTGAGAATGACAAGACACTAAATGGTGCAATCTCATAAAATGGTGAGAACGTGGCTTAGGTTGCTTGTAAAATAGTGAAAGAGTGGCTTAGGTTACTCATAAAATAATGAGAGCATGACTTAGGTTACTCATAAAATGGTGAGAGTGTGGCTTAGGTTACTCACAAAATGGTGAGAGCATGGATTAGGTTACTCTAAAAATGGTAAGAGCATGGCTTAGGTTGCTTACAAAATGACAAAAGCATGACTTAGGTTGCTTGCAAAATGGTGAGAGCATGGCTTAGGTTGCTCATAAAATGGTGAGATCATAGCTTAGGTTACTTGTAAAATAGTGAGAGTATAGTAGTGAGGGTGATTGTAATGACCTCAACAAGTATTGAATGTTGCCTACATAGTCCCTGAGTAGGACCTCAAGTCACTATAGTTCTACACTTTACAGTGGAGGAATTTGACTAGTGTAGTAGTCAATTCAAACAAAATAGGCATAGTTGGTAAAAAGACATAGTATGACATAGAAAGTGGCAAGTTGGTATGTCAAGGATTAATGTTGCACCTAGTTTTCTCATAGGTGGTTATAACCAGGGCACAATGGCATAGATCAATAACACTAATGTTTCCAAAGGTAGTTATAATTAGTAGCAAGACAGGTGGTAAGAAAGGAATAACAAATGAAGGATGCAACTACCAAAACTTTTATCCTACTATTCCAAAATATGATCTCTATCTGAAGTTCTTGAACCAATTGATGAAATTCATCAAATACCTTGATGTTGAAAATGTGTAATGAATGGAAAAAACTAAGGTCAAATGGGCTAGGCTTTAAAACACACTAGGCTGATAAGTCAAAAGTGGAAAGTCGATATGGTGAAGAGGATGGATAATGATGGTATTATGTATAAATAAGAATAGTGATAAAATGGCATAACTAAAATGGTCCTTACAGACAATACACCGTAGCACTCAAGCATAATACTTCTTGAGATGAATAATATTCATCATCTCAAGAAGTTCATCTTCATTTAATGTGGAAAGCCTATATGCTCTTGATCCATAATCTGTAGTAATGATGAAAGGCCCTATCCAATTTGGTTTGAATTTTCCTTTATTTTTCTTTTTAGCCATGGTATTCTTTTGGTTTTCTTTAAGAACGAGATCACCAAGTTCAAATGTTTTATACTTAACACATTGATTATAGTGGAATTTGAGTTAGTTCTAATATGCTTGAAGATTATTGAGCATGGTTGTGTGTTTCTTATCAAGTCTGGCTCTTGCAGGTGAGCTACTCAATAGTCATGATCATCTAGGACATACTTGAAAGAGATGCATAGTGAAGGTAATTGAACCTCAATGGGAATGATGGATTTAGTACCATAAACAAGTGAGTATGGAGTGGCTCTTATGGAGGTATGATGGTTGGTATAGTATGCCCAAAGGGCAAGAAATATCTGGAGGTGTCAATCATGACTAGCATCATTGATAATCTTTTTGAGAATATTGATAATGGTTTTGTTGGATGTCTTAGCTTGGCCATTACCTTGAGGGTAATATGCTATAGAAAAATGTTATGTGATGTTATATTTAGTACATAAATTATCTATATCCTTGTTCTTGAATGATCCTCTATTATCAGATATAATATTAGTTAGAGGGGATACTATAGTGGTAGATGAGATGGTTGAAGATAAATTTGGAAATTTGCTTTCTAGTCATGTAAGTGAGGGGTATAGCTTCAAGCTACTTAGTAAAATATTCAGTGGTAGTAAGGATATGTTTATGGCCATCAGATGAAGTGGGGTTGATCTTCTTAATAAGGTCAAGTACCCATGTAGAAAATCACCATGGTGTCAACATTGGTTTTAGAGTTTTTATTGGGGCATGAATCAGTTTAACATGACATTGACATTTGTCACACTTTTTTACATATGCATTGGCATCTGCATCCATTATAGGCCAATAATAACTAGTATGCAAGATATTTTTGGATAAGACTACCCCACTAGAATGGGCTCCACATACTCTTTCTTGAACTTTTCTTAATGCTAGCGTAGACTCTATTGAAGTTAAACAATGAAGTAGAGTTCCATCAAAACTATGATGGTAAAGGGTGGGTCCAAGTATAGTATAACAAGTAGAATGATGAATGAAGGCTTTGGTTCATTTTCAAGATAGGTTAGGTGGTAAAACTTGGTCATGAAGGTAGCTGTAAAGGTCTGACTATTAGATAGAATTAGGACCAACAATATCATAAATCATGGTAATGGTTGAAGGTTCATGAGCTAGGGCTGACAAATTCTTGATGAGGAACTGATACTCTCTAACTTTATTTGTTTGTCAAATCAGAGATCCAATAGCATTTATGGCATCTACAGTTTTGTTACTAGCCCTTGGTATGTGCTCAAACTAAATGTTGGTAATTTGTTGTTCAAGAGTGTCGACCATGGCTTTATATGGAACTAGCTTGTCATTTTTGGTCTAAAAATGATCTATGACCTAATTGATGATTAAATAAGAATCACCATAAACTTAGAGATGAAATATATTCTAATGCACTACTTGTTGAAGTCCCACAACAAGTTCTTCATACTCGGCCATGTTGTTTGTACAAGGAAATCTGATTCTGAATAATTTAGGGATTAGATCCCCCTATGGTGAAATAAACAATAGGCCTAACCCAATATATGTATAGTGAATGAACCATAAAAATATATATTCTAGGGCTACTCCTTAAGGGGTGTGTCAATGATGGTCATGATGGATTCATCAAGAAATTGAAACATGAGTGGCTATTTGTCTATGAGAGGTGCTTCAACAAGTTGATCTATAAGAACTTGTCCTTTGATTGCCTTCTGATTAACATACTATATGCCAAATTCACTGAGAAGCATGATCTATTTAGCCATTATACCTTTTAAAGCTATTTTAGATAGTAAATAATTGAGTGGATCTACTTTTGTAATTACCATGGTCTTATTATTCAACATGTAATGGCATAGTTTCTGAGCTATGAAGACCATGGCTAGACAAGTTTTTTTTATAGGTACATAGTTATGTTCATATATAGCCAAGGTATGGCTTAGGTAGTATACAACATGATCTTTTCCATTGTCATCATGTTGAGACAAGAGTGCCCCCAGGGCATGGTCAGTAACTAATAGGTACAAGAAGAATGGATTTCCTAACATATGAGGTAATAAGATAGGCAGATTACCAAGATAGTCTTTGAGTTGTTAAAAAATTGTTTGACAGTGATCATCTTAGTGAAATGCAACTCCTTCAAAAGGTGTGTAAATGGATGGCACTTGTCTGCTAACTAAGAGATGAAACATCAGATTGATTGGATCTTACCCTATAAACTATGAAACTACTTTAAATTGATTGGTTGTGGCATCTTGGTTATAGCATGGAATTTAGATAGATTGACTTTAATACCTCTATGAGACATGATGAAGCTATGTAATTTAATTGAAGTTACACCAAACACACATTTATTTTAATTGATTCTAACTTTATACTCTCATAATCTTTCAAATATCTTATGCAACACTGTTGGATGGTTGACCTTGGTTTTGGATTTTCCCAATATGTCATTGACTAGTATTCAACAATATCATACATCATATCATGAAATATGATAGTCATGGCCCTTTGATATCCAATTTTAGCATTCTTAAGGCTAAATGGCATTACCTAATAAAAAAATGTTCCCCATGGAGTGGTGAATGCTTTTTTATGTTGGTTTTCTGGTTATATTTTGATTTGGTTGTATCCTGAAAAGCTATCCATGAGTGAAAGCATTTCATAGCTGATTGTGGAGTCAATGATCATATCGATATTAGGCAAGGGAAAATCATCTTTAGGAAAAGTTTTATTGATGTCTCAAAAATGAGTACAAATTATGATCCCTTCAAGCTATTTGCTAATAGGTACCACACTAGAGATCCATTATGAGTAGTCAATGGACTGAATACATCTTGCTTTTAAGAGTTTTTTTTAACTCTTTCTTTACCAATACAATAATGCAAGGATGCATCTTATGTAACTTTTGTATTACCAATTTGACATCAGGATTAACCATAAGGTGGTGCAAAACTAAGGTGGGATCTAAACTTGGCATGTCAGAATAGGCCCATGTAAGGATATCTATAAATTATCTCAATAGAGCTGTAAATATGCCATGTTCCTCCTTAGTGAGGGACGTGCCTAATTTTATCCATTTTAGGTTTGATGGAGTCCCAATATTTACCTTTGTTGTATCTTTGAATAGAAGGGTTAAACCATCTTCTAGGAATATAAGTAATGATTTGAACTTTTGGCTTATGTTAGGGTCCTTTGTTAGAACTTGCTCTTCAACTTCTACTAGGCATGATGAATCTGAGTCCCCTAATGGGAGATTTGGCCATGTGATAAAAATAGTAAAAAATTATTGAAGAATTTGATCAAATACTTGTTATTTCTTAAATCTAAACTCAGATCCACATGCAAGTTCATCATTGGTGGTCTCCTAGTCTAAATTCAAAGAAGAATGAACACCTCCATCTAATGGTCCTTGAAACAAGTTTTCACCATTAGATTGGCCTTTATCTTTACTTTTTCCCTAGTTAGAAAGCACCTCAAAGAGGTTTTCACTTTGGGACCTCAATGTTTTACTTATTTGTTTTTGGCTAAGAGTGTTCACTCAATTTCCAAAATGTGATGTAGGATCTAATGTGATTGAGAAACTTGATTTGTGATCTCCCAATGAAACATTGTCTCTAAGGCCTAAAAAGTCACCGAATGCCTCATCATTCTAGAACTCATTAATCGATAGACTGGATTCTTGTTGGTGTCAATCTATCAATTAGGGATATTATAATGGCAAAGGGTTGAGATGAATGGCTAGGGTAAGGATACAAATGGAATTATTATCAAATAGGTTGGTTTCATATAAGTTATCAAAGGTGAGGTTATGATTAGACTCTGCTTCACTGTCAGCATTATCATCACTAGTCATTGGTGATGGAGTTTGAATAAGATATGTGGGGTCACCCCTAGGTAGTTTAAATCCAAGTCCATAAGGCTTTTCATACTTAGTCATGGCAATTAGCTTAATGGTTCCTTGTTGATTCGGTATGAGGCCTCATCCTTCATATCTATGATGCTCTATGATCCTATTGGGAATATGATACTTTGCATTTTTATAATAATAAGGTTGATTGTCATTATATAACCATGATTCATCACCTTTAAGAGGGTTAGGTTCTAGGCTAGATGATGGTACAAATGTGACAGGTCCCTTATCTTTGCTCTTTTATCACTAATGCATATGTGGGGTGACTTTAGGTCACCCAAAGGTTTTTGGATTCTAAGGAAGATTGGCAATATGAAATGTATCATGGGTCACATGCTCTCTTAGTTCATTATCTGAAATGGTGAAATGATTAGAATATTTAGGAGGTAGCATGTGAGAAAGGGAATCCAAGGTATTAGGATCTATGCAATTATCTAGTGAAGGATCCATAAATATAGCCTTTCCTTTATTCTACTTGGAACTTGGATTCATTCCATACTGATAATTATAGCTTTGAAATTTGGCCTTGATGCTTGCAGTGTTCATATGGGTGTAAATCTCCTAGAATATTCACTTTCATCCTTGAGTGGGGAAACTTGATACATTGGTGCAATGTTGATGGGATTGCATGAATCTCATGTAACCAAGGTCTGCCTAGAAACATATTATACGATAACTGAAGATCAATCACATGGTAAAGTGTATCATGGGTCAAAGGCCTAATGATAACTGAAAAACAAATGGTGCCTTGTGACTCTCTTTCCTAATTATCATAGGCTTTAATAGCTATTATTTTTGGCTAGAGATATGTCATTATGTACCCAAGAAGCTTGATGAGCTTAAGGGATACTATGTTGAGGCCAGATCCATTGTCTATAAGGACATGTTTCAATTTATGCCATTTTATATAAACTTTTATGTATAATGGATTATTATAAAGTGGGCCAAAGGATGACATATCACTTTGGTTGAATGTGACTTGTTGGGCTGGAGCTAGGCATCCAACCAAAGCTTGAAACTTATTAGGGGATATGTCACTAGCAACAGTGGATTGGGTCAAAAACTCATTCAATATGTTCTTGTAGATTATTGACATTCATAGTAAATCTAAAATATAAATTTGTTTTGGTGTCTTCTGTAATTGTACCACAATATCAAACTTCTTATCTTTGTCAGTAGTGAATGGTTTATTCTGAGGCTGAACGGTTGGTTAGATGACAAGCAAAGTGGTGAATGGTTGTGGGCTTGGGATGGTAATATTTGACCTCCAAGTTGTGATTTCATAATTAGGATTAAATACTAGACCATTATTACTAACTAACGTTGGAAATAGTGTGGGACCAAACATGACAAGTCTTAGTTTCTAGTGCACTTACATGTGGTCACATGATAAGAATGAGTTGTCGATATAAGGTCCAAAAGGGAAAATCCTAGTCTACTAGTTTGCCTGTATGTAATCTTAGGTCAAAGAAGGATTATCCATATAATTTGGCTAAATATTATTATTTAACAATGGGCTAGGTTGATTAGTGTTTGGTCTAAGATTAATGGAGATGGTATTAATGCTACCCCCTGTAATATGACCTACAACCCTATTATAGTCATGCACAACTACATGGTAAGTTTGTTGGTTGTTACTATTTTAAACTTGGTTTTGTCCATTATTATATCATTTTGGGTTTTTCTATGGATTTTATTGATTCTATTGGTTTGGCCTTTGATTTTGATATTGTTGATTTTGCTACTGCAATAGTCATTGTTATTGTTGTTATTATTGTTGTTGATTATTTTGATATTGATGATTGTTATGTCAGGGAAGGGGTTTTGATAATTCCCAAGAGTTTTATTAGAAGTGGAAGTACCATTATATAATGTTATATCCCTATTCTCCAACATATTCTCAATTAAATTTTTGATTTGGAGACATTTTCATAGATTATGCTTGTTGACCTGATGATAGTCACATAATTTATTTTCATAGTAACAATCAGGATAAGGAATGCCTTGTGGATAATTCTTTGGTATAGACAAAATAATTAAATTAGTAGTAAAAAGCTTATGAAATATAGATTTAATAGGTTCTTCTAGGTCACTAAAGACACAATGTGTAGGCATGGTTCTCTTAGGAGGAGGGGTTTGCAATGGTAAAGGTTATTGTATTTATTGTGTAGGTTTTAGTTGTTGTGCTTGTGGCATTAGTTGAAGAGGTTGCTAGGTAGGAGTAAGATGAAAAGGTGGTGTGGATGATGTTTATATATTTTGGACATGATGGGTTTTGGTTACTCCATTTCCCATAAAATTCTTATTATAGTTGAATTGTTTCGGTCTTTTTTGGTTATTGGCATGTACTAGTTGAATTGCTTGCACTTGAATAAGATGTTGATTTTGGCCATTTTCCTAATTGGTATATTGATTTTGATTAGTTGAATTAAGCTTGATGACTCCTTTATTTATGAGTGTCCACTCGATCAACAAACTTTTATCAATGATCTCTTTGAATGTATGTGCACATTGTAGTTCTAGATGGTAAGCTATTTCACTATGTAAATTTTTAGTAAACACAGTGGCTAATTGTTTATCTAGTAAATTATGGGTGAAATGGATTGTAAGGGCTCTCCATCACTATAAATAACTTGAAAAACTCTCACTAGCCTTTTGCTTTGCTTGCATTAAGTCTACTAATGAAATCTCATGCATGAGATTCTAGGAAAAGTGTTGGACAAATTTATCAAAAAGATCATCAAAATTTGTTACTGAATTCTTGGAAAACTTTAAAAACCACTCCAAGGCTTGTCCAGCCAAGCTCCTTGGAAACAAAAACAAAAGGTATATGTCAATATATGCCATTGGTTGACATGCAACAAAGAATTCAGTCAAATGAGCCTTAGGGTCACCTTTCCCTTTGTAATTGTTGAATTTTGGTGGTTTGTATCTTGGAAGAAATGGTATCTATAAATACTCCATGTTGAATGGATATAAACACATGTCATCCAATTTGAAATTTTTAGTCTATTTACTTACTTGAATGGTAGCAATTGCATCCTTTATCTATTGAAATTCTTGGGATAGGAAACTAGAAGGAACATTAGTTTGAGGGAGAATATTAGTTTGGGTAGATGGTTGGAAGGTCACTGTTCTCTAGTAATTTTACTCAAGGGAGGATGGTTAGTATGGTGTTAGTTCCAAAATGACAAACAAAATGAAATAAACACATTAATAAAATAACATCTCTACTCCTAGACACTAGGGAGGGCTTAGTTAACAAAAGTAAATGATAAACACAATTAAAAAGTAAGGAATGAAAACACAAGAATTACTTCACCTTCCTTGTATGCTCTAAATGCCTCTGTAGTGGTGGCTTTCTCGACTTGTGCTCATGAAGTCTTCATCAAATGAGGCTTGGCTATCTCTTCTTCTCCTTGGCACTTTTGGCTTGTGGCTTGGATTGGCTTGGAATCAATTTGGCATTATAAATTTGCATTATCAAGTCTTTGAAGATATTTGAGAATAATAAATTTACACAAAAATAGCTTAGAAATGATGTTCATGGCCACTTTATTTATAGATTTT
The DNA here is from genome assembly GCA_037957365.1 of Torreya grandis. Taxonomy (NCBI): domain Eukaryota; kingdom Viridiplantae; phylum Streptophyta; class Pinopsida; order Cupressales; family Taxaceae; genus Torreya; species Torreya grandis. Next base: position 695,470 of record JARHVA010001349.1, on the reverse strand, counting down.
TGAGAATGACTAGAATCAACCTGAATCATCCATCTCAAGATTGAGATGTGTGGTTGAGGATTAATTAAATTTTTAAAATTAAGTTTGTAATTATCCTCATCATGGCATTGGAAGAAGGGGCAATTAAGAGGCATGAAGGGCATCATAAAAGGCATCTATGAGGCATGAATATTGATATTTATGGCATTTATGACCTAGGGATACCTTCCCAAGAAATGAGGTCACCTGATGATGCAAATATTCAATATTCATTTCTAAAAAAAAGTATTTAACAAGTTTAGATGGAATTATTAATTAGGCCTTCATTTGGGTTAATTAGCTCATAAGCATGATTAAGCACTTTGTGCATAAATTACTCAAATTGATCAGAATGCCTTGTTATTGGTCTAAAATTTGACTGGATTAGAATTTGAAGGTAATGTCAAATGTGTTGGAACCATATTCCCATTTAAGATGTTACCAACAAAAAATAACACAGGCACATGTCTTGTGCAAAAGATTTGATAAGAAAGAGCAATCCATAACACTTAGGTGCAAAATTAACATTTTGACTCAAAATGATCTGACTAAAGTTAGCTAGCCCATAAATTACATTACCCCATTTAATGATACCCTAGCCAAAATCAGCACTTGAATATGTCAGTTTCACATCATGTAGCATGCTTTAATGTTTTTAGGCTAAATTATGCATTTTGGGTGGAAATTGGCCAAAGCCTGATTAGAGGTTATTGGTGGCAAAATTTAGGTGTCTACAATTTGCTCTTTTTTGGGAAGGCATTGCAAGATATAGGTAAAGTAATTTCTTCTCAAAGAATGAAAAGGTCCTATATGCCTATAACTATAATGATGATAAACTAACTATATGATGCCCCCTCAAGTGAATGGTTGACACAAGTAGGTCGATAAACGGTCCCTCAAAAAGAAAAAAGTTAAATGAGGGGACAAAAGAAAAGAAAAATGAAGGGGTGAAAACACAATGATAGTGAAAAATTAGTCAAAATGATTGAGAATGCAATTGGGATGGTGCACAATAGTTTGCTCAAAGGCGGTTATAAACATTGTACCTTGATAGTGGTAACATGGTATGATAATAAAATGATTTACCCAAAGATGGTTATAATTATTGAGAAGATGGATTTTTCCTAGTTAGGATAGAAAAACAAGAGAATAACATGCCCCTATATAGGTAGAAAAAGTAAAGTGGTGATAACACAATGATTTGCCCAAAGGCGGTTATAATCATTAAGAAATGTAGGTGGGATGGTGTGCAATGATTTACCCATAGGTAGTTATAATAATTGAGAACTTGATTATGGAAAACATGATAAACTTGGTTGAGGATGATGATCACTTAACACAAAGCGTAATGATAAATTGGAACAACCTACTAGTAGGGAGATGCTCATTCGAACTAATAAAGGTTGAAATTCTTTCATGTTTAATTACTCTATTTGGGATATGATTAGGATGGAATCGAGATATTGGTGTTGAAGAGATGCCACCATTTTTGAATAGACTTCTTCAAGCTAAACTTTGTTGTAGCACATGTTGGTAGGCATCATGATATAACATCATGATGACTTGGCTAAAATATGTATAAGGACTGACTCTCAATATCCAATAAACACTTAAAAATAATACACCAATGATAAAAACCATGATGATAATATTGACATATGAATATGGACAGATTCAAGGATAAGTTTGGGCAAAGACTTACCCAATAAATACATATAAACTAAATCAAGGCAATAGTGCTAAAATCAAATAGACAAGCACACAAACAAACAAAAATAAGCAGAAACAAATAAATAAACAATGTGATAGAAACCCTACGAACATTGCCCCTAAAAAATAAGTGACAACTTAGCAAACAAACAAAATGGAGGAATATAAGAAAAGGAAGGGGGTGGCTGAGTTATCTCTATATGCACTAGGTAAGTGGATGCTACCTACATAGTTCCATGAATGTAATATTTAATAAAAAACTTCAAGCCAAATTTAGTTCTCCCAAAGAATGGGAAGAATGTGATAACTGATGAAAACAAATAGAATGGATGTGAGAGAAGAAGAGGAATGGTCTTGCAAAATGGCAAGTGCATGGGGGAAAAAGGCCAAAAAAGATGAGGAAACTAAATGATAAGTGATTTGCTTGTGACTTAGTAAGGGTTCCCAGAATCCTGAAGGCAAAGAAGTGGTCAATGTTTTTTTTCTTTTCTGATGGTTTTTCGAATGTTTTTTGTATTTTGTATTTTTTTTTTTTTTTGTTTTTGTTCTTTCTAATGGTTTTTCAAAGTTATAATGCCAAATTGATTCTAAGGCAAGCCAAGCCACAAGCTAAAGGTGCCAAGGAGAAGAAGATATAACGAATCCTCCTTTGATGAAGACTTCATGAGCATAAGCTGAGAAAGACACCACTACAAAGGCATTTAGAGCATCCAAGGAAGGTGAAGGAATTCTTGTGTTTTCATTCCTTACTTTTTAGTTGTGTTTGTCATTTAATTTTGTTAACTAAGCTCTCCCTAGTGTCTAGGCATAGAGATGTTATGCTATTAGTGTGTTTATTTTATTTTGTTTGTCATTTTGGAACTAACACCAAACTAACCATCTTCTCTTGAGTCAAATTCCTAGAGCACATAATGGCATGCCTGGGGGGATGGTTCTCCTAGGAGATGGGATTTGCAATGGTAAAGGTTGTTATATTTATTATGCAGGTTTTGGTTGTTGAGCTTGTGGTATTGGTTAGAGAGATTAATGGGTAGGATTAAGATAAAAAGGTGGTATGGATGATGTTTTCACTATTTGGACATGATAGGATTCGATTACTCCATTTCCCACAACATTCTTTTTACAGTTAAATTATTTTGGTCTTTCTTGGTTATTGGCATGTGCTAGTTGTGATGCTTGTGCTTGAATAGGATGTTGATGTTGGCCATTTACCTAATTGGTACCTTGATTTTGATTAGTTTAATTAATCTTGATGACTCCTTTATTTATGAGCACCCGATTGATCAATAAACCTTTATCAATGATCTTTTTGAATGTATGTGCACATTGTAGTTCTAGATGGTAAGCTATCTCACTATGTAAATTTTTAGTAAACATAATAGCTAATTATTTATCTAGTAAACTATGGGTAAAAAAATTTGTAAGGGCTCTCCATCATTGTAAATAACTTGTAAAACTCTCCCCAACATTTTCTTTTGCTTGTGTTAGGTCCACTAATGAAATCTCATGCCTGAGATTATAGGAAAAGTGCTACACAAATTTATCAAAAAGATCATCAAAATCCATTACTAAATTCTTGGGAAACTTTGAAAACCATTCTAAGGCTTGTCCAACCAAGCTCTTTGAAAACAACAACAAAAGTTATATGTTGGTATATACCACTGGTTGACATGCGATAAAGAATTTGATCAAATGAGCCTTAAGTTACCTTTCCCTTTATATTTGTTGAATTTTAACAATTTGTATCCTAGAGGAAATGGTATCTAAAAATACTCCATGTTGAATGGATAGGAACACACATCATCCAATTTTAAATTTTTAATCTATTTCCTTTCCTGAATAGTAGCAATTACATCCTTCATCTATTTCAATTTTTGGGATAGGAAACTGGAAGTGATATTGGTTTGAGGGAGAATATTGGTTTGGGTAGATGGTTGGGAGGTCACAAGTGGGACACTTTGACTAGGGTATGATGGAGATACGTATTAAGGTATATTTCCATGGTTGGGGAATGGACCAAGAATACACATACATGGAATATGATGTACATAAAATTGCACATTTGGTTACGTGATATTCTAGTTTGGATTGGTGATAAAGGTTTGACTTGGAGGATTGTTTGGTTGGGATGGAGGGATATAACTATACTATGCTTTTTGTGGTTGAAAAGGGACATGATGTTGAATAATTGAACCTTTTTTGGGAGTGGGAACTTGTGGACCAAGACCCTATCTCTGTATTTGTGGCACATTTTGAACCAACGGTTATCTAGTAGGTACTTGAGAAATATGGGGACCTCCTTGTTACATGAATCCTTGTGGAGAAGTGAAAATAGGTTACATATTCATCATCTATCATTGACTAATATTTGCATATTATTGACTAGTCATTGCTTGGTTTTGAATTGGCATATTAGTCTATGACTGAAGATGTATGTTTATCATTACCTGGTGAGGTGGAACATTAGTTGCCCTTGATTGAGGTGGTAATGTATTTATCCTTTATTACATTGATACACTGGATTGTGTTTGCTATTGTGGAATACTACTTGTTAATTTTTGAGGAGGAGTAGGATTCATCACATTCTATCATTAAGGTGTGACATTAGACATTATTTAATTACCTAATCCCATAGGTTGTACACTTGAGGAATTAGTCGATTGAAGTTGGGGTGTAGAAACTCTTATTCCTTGGTATGATGATCTAATCATGGGATTAACTATAGGCACCTATTGTTTGCTAGTATTTTGTGTATTAATACCACTTTGATCAAGATTAGATGTTGTTTGAACATTATATACTATGTTTGGATCACTATTCTGTGTAGAATCCAAAGACACTTCTTCAATAACATGTATATGCATCAAGTTATCTATCAAAGTGGTTTTTATGAATGGGTTAGTACTTGGATTCCATTGTCTAGTTAACTCTATCAACACTCTTGTTGAAGGAACCAGGTCAATAAGAGGCTTACTCACCATGTTCATTTGATTGAAATCATGTGCTAAATTTAGGTAGGTTTGATATGCTGTCTATATTTGGTTAAAATGATCTTCCATGATGTTTTTATCTCGATTAGATACATTAAGGTATTAATACGTTGTTTGGACTAGAGCCATATGATCAATAGAAGAAGCCTTTTGATCATAAATGATATTGTGGGACACTCTTACTAGACTTGGTGAATTTTCATGAGGGAAGTCTGCTAGAAACTTGGCCCCTACCTCTATGGATCTAACCAAAATCTTGTCTTTGTTCTCTAAAAAATATCACTTAATAAAAAATGGATCATACACGAAATTTGTATTAGTAGAATATGATTGTTGAAGAACTGGCTTGTCTACTATGTGTATTGTAGCTAGGTATTGTGTGGTTTATTCTTGGTCCTAATTGAATAAGGTGGTGTGTTAACTAGATAGTTATCCAATAGATCTTGGCTTTGTGCCCCTATTTGAGTATTATATGAGGGATAAGAATCCATATCATAAGCAATATTATCCATATAGGGGTCTTACACCATTTCTTCCTACGTAACTACATTGATAATCCCTAGATTGTACATGAGTCCACTACGAGTGTAGGAATACATGTTGGGATCCATAGTCAATGCTTGGTGATAAAAGGTCACAGAGTGATACAAACTCTAAAAAATACAAAATCTAAAACAAATGATGTTTCAACTTGGTTTGGATTTGTCAAAAGGATCAAAAGGTTTATGTAAAGATTGTTGAGAAAATAAGCTAGCGCAAAGTATCTAACATTTCATCATTCACACAAAGATAAGCAATTAAATGGACCAAAAATCAAAATGCCAAACTCTAAGGTCAAAGTGTTTCAAATCATTCTAATCTAGGAGTTAAAAAGTTGCTAGGTCTTTTGGCCAAATACAGTGTCAAAACCTAGGCTTAAACAAGGTATGTGCTAAGACTCTTAGCCAAACAATGTCAAAAACTAGAATTTGAAATAGATGAAAGTTTTAATCTAACGGATTTGAAACACTTCTAAAAAACACTAGGAATTTGATTCTTGGACATGAAATTAATCAACTAAGTATAAGGTATGAAGCAAAAGGCACTTTAGTAATATTTTATTTTCTCATAAATAATGGTATAAAACTTGTTTCTTTTGAGAAATAAACTAGACAAAAGTGAACGATACAACTATGTTTTAGACAAAGGATCATAAAAGTACACTCAAATTGGTCTGAAAATGTAAGAACAAATTTGAACTCTATGCAAGAGGGTTTATAAAACAAAATTTGAAATGATTTGGGTAGTATAACAATGCTATACTACCCAAAAGGTGTGATAAAATTTTTTGTTTCAAAGACTCTTTAAGGAAAAGATATTTTTCCACAATTTTGATAGCATAATACTACTTTTCTTGACTCAAAATGTTGTGGAGCATAGAATCAAAGTGTAAGTGTTTAGCACAACATGGCTTAAGTCTATCAAGTGATGACAATTATTATGATTCTTAAATGGCCTTTAACCCAAATTGGAAATTAAACCTAAGTTCCCTCAAGTTTAGTATAAATGGCAAACCCACATAACACATCAACCCTATGAACTTGTAAAGGTGCAATTCTGAATTTAGATTACAAGTGAAGGACTTTAAACAACTTTGGTAAAGGTCTAGACTCAATTGGGTAGCATAACTATGCCAAAGTGGATGATATGAATCTCAATATTTTGATGAACTTTTGAACAAGGCAAATTGATGATCTCATGTAGGCAACATAACACCTCTTTGTTCAAAGGAAAATTTGGACTATGTGTTTGGTTTGGATTGTTTGTTTACACCAAGTTTTGACTTCAAAAAAGACTTTGAATTAGGACAAAACCAACTAATGAATTTCCCTTAGATCCTAAACTGACAAGGTTACTTGGTATTTTTGGAATTTGTCAATATACGTCATTTGAGAGGATTTTAAGTGTTCATCCAAAAGTAAATGCATATTATATAGTAGGGTTTTAACAACCCCCCTTCACTCAAATGATAGTACTACAACATGGAACTTGAGTTGCACCTTGCACCAACAATACTTCCATGACAAGTGGGGATTTGTCTAAGATCTAACAAGTTTTCAAATGATCTATGGGAATCAATTGCACAATGAATTTCATGCCAAACAATGCAAAAAAAATCATGGATTTTGGGTTTATATCACTTAGATTATTGCAAAAAGGTCTAGTCCTTTTTACCACCACAACATGATACTATTTGCTCAGTGCAGTGCAATGTCTAAAGTGCTAGTATGTCCTGTGTGCAACTCTAAAGGATCCAAATGAAGTCAATGTTGGGAGATGAAACCCTAGGTCAAAACTTACCTAAAAACTTGTGGTAGGTGATGAAGTCCCCGTCACAAGTTAAGATGCATAAAAAATAAAGTAAGCATGAAAGTAGAAAGACTTTAGAGTCATTTTCAAGGTCACCCAAACTTTGACGAGTTTTTGGGGAGTGATTTAGATGACTTTCTTTCTAAACTTTGGACTAGGCTATTCATAATATGGAATGACATTTTTGATTCCAAGGTTTCTTTATAGGGGATAAATGGAAGAGCATACACACAACATCCCTATTTTTACTAAACAAAAATCTGATTTAAACAAATATTGAAAATAAGAATTGACAAGTGTGTTTAATTTTAAGCCCAAATGAAAGGTTTGGTGGTGTTCATTTGACCCCTTGGTCTTAGTTATAAACTTTGAAAACATTCACCAAAAATATCTAAATTCTTTGTTAAATACCAACACAAGTTTCTTAATTGATTTTTAAGCATGAAAAGGTGATTTAAACATGTTTTAAGCAAATATCAAGCTTGGTCCTATAGCAAAAATGTTAGCATATCCTCTAGCTTTGAAGCTCCTTTTAGTTTGAAACAATAAACTTTGGAAAAATAGCTCTCGAGTTTGTGTTTTTGGAAAAACATAGTGACTGACATCGGTTATTATAACCAATGATGGTTACTTTGGCTAACCAATATCTATTACCTAACCAACATTGGTTAACCATGCAACTGATGTCAGTCTTACTTGCTGAAGTTGATTACTGTGTAAAATCATCATAAACAAAAATAGAAAAATAAAGTTAGAAAATCAATTTGCAAGAGTTTTAAAGGTCCTAATAAATATTTTAGAGTTGAAAAATAATCTTCTTCAGGTGTGAGATGCATCTAGTCCCATAAGACATGTTATTATATGATTTAGGAATTTGACTCAGGAGAGGATGGTTAGTATGGTGTTAGTTCCAAAATGACAAAAAAAATGAAATAAATACAATAATAGCATAACATCTCTAGGCCTAGACACTAGGGAGAGCTTAGTTAACAAAATCAAATGACAAATAAAAATAAAAAGTAATGAATGAAAACACAAGAATTCCTTCATCTTCCTTGGATGCTCCAAATGCCTTTGTGCTGGTGGCTTACTTAGCTTGTGCTCATGAAGTCTTCATCAAAGGAGGATTGGCTATCTCCTATTCTCCTTGGCACCTTTGGCTTGTGGCTTGGCTTGACTTGGAATAAATTTGGCAATTATAACTTTAAATTATAAATTCCTTGAAGATATTTGAGCATAATAACTTTACATTAAAATAGTTTAGAAATGATGTTCATGGCCTCTCTATTTATAGATTTTTGAGAATGTCTAGAATCAACCTGAACTATTCATCTCAAGATTGATATGTGTGGTTGAAGATTAATTTCATTTTTAGAATTCAGTTTTAAATTATCTTCATCATGGCATTGGAAGAAAGATAAATTAAAAGTCATGGAGGGCATCATAGAAGACATTGATGAGGCATGAATCCTAATATTTGTGGCATTTATGGCCTAGGGATGCCTTTCCAAGAAATGAGGTCACCTGATGATTTAGATATTTATTATTCATTTCTAAAAACAAGTATTCAACAAGTTTCCATGGAATTATTGATTCGGCCTTGATTTGGGTTAATTAGCTCATAAGCATGATTAAGCACTTTGTGCACAAATTACTCAAATTGATCAGAATGCCTTATTATTACTCCAAAATTTGACAGGATTGGAATTAAAAGGCAATGTTAGATGCATTGGAACCATATTCCCATTTAGGATGTTAACAACAAAAAATAACAAAGGCACATGTCTTGTGTATAAGATTTGATAAGAAAGAGAAATCTAGAGCACCTAGGTGCAAAATTAACATTTTGACTTAATATGATCTAACCAAAGTTAACTAGCCCATAAATTACATTATCCCATTTAACGATACCCTAGCCAAAATTGGCACTTGATATGTTATTTTCACATCATTTAGCGTGTTTTAGTGTTTTTAGGCCAAATTGTGCATATTGGGTGGAAATTGGCCAACATACCGATTGAAGGTTATTGGTGGCCAGATTTAGGTATCTACAGTCACAAGTGGGACACTTTGACTAGGGTATGATGGAGATACTTGTTAGGGTACATTGGTTTGGTTAGGGAATGGACCAAGAATATGAATATGTGGATTAGGATGTACTTGAAATTGCATAATTGGTTACACACTATTCTAGTTTGGGTTAATGATAAATGTTTGACTTGGAAGATTTTATGGTTGGGATGGAGGGATATAACTATACTATGCCTGCTATGGTTGGAAAGGGATGTGATGTCAACTAATCAAACCTTGATGTGGAGTGGGAAATTGTGGACCAAGACCTTGTCTCTATATTTGTGGCACATTTTGAACCAAAAGTTGTCTAGTAGGTACTTGAGAAACATGGGGACTTCCTTGATGCATAAATCTCTGTGAGGAAGTGAAAGTAGGTTGTAGATTTGACATCTATTGCTAGCTAATACTTACACATTATTTACTAGTCATTGCTTAGTTTTGACTTGACATATTAGTCAATGACTAAAGAGGTATATTTGTTGTTACTTGGTGAGGTGGAACCTTAGTTTCCCCTGATTAAGGTGGCAATGTATTTTTCCTCTATTATATTGATACACTACATTATGTTTACTATTGTGAAATACTACTCATCACTTGTTGAGGAGTATAATTCATGACATTCTATCATTGAGGAATGACTTTAGATATTGTTTGATTACCTAATCTCATAGGTTTTACACTTGAGGAAGCAGTTAGTTGATGTTGGGGTGTAGAAATTCCTATTCCATGGTATGATGATCTATTCATGGGATTAACTATAGGCATATGTTGTTGGCTAGTTGTTTGTGTGTTAGTACCACTTTGATTGAGATTAGATGTTGTTTGCACATTATCCACTACATTTGGCTCACTATTCAATGTAGAGACCAAAGACACTTCTCCAATAATGGACATATGTATCAAGTTATCTATTGAAGCAGTTTATACGAATGGGTCAAAACTCAAATTTTCTTATCTAGTTAATTCTATCAATACTCCTATTAAAGGGACTAGGTCAATAAGAGGCTTACTCACCATGTTCATTTGTTTGAAATCACATGCTAAATTTAGGTAAGTTTGATATGTTTTTTGCATTTGGTTAAACTGATCTTCCATGATGTTTTGCCTCAATTAGATATATTAGGGTCTTGATACGTTGTTGGGATTAAAGCCATAGGATTGATAGAAGAAGCTTGTTGATCGTAAATGATATTATGGGGTACTCTTACTAGACTTAGTAAATTTTCATGAGGGAAATTGGTTGGAAACTTGGCCCCTACCTCTATGGCTCTAACCAAAATCTCATCTTTGTTCTATAACAAATGTCGCTCAAATAAAAATGGATCATACATGAAAGCCATATTAGTAGAATATGATTATTGAAGAACTAGCTCATCCACTATGGGTATTGTAGCTAGGTATTGCATGGTTTGTTCTTAGTCCTATTTTGAATAAGGTGGTGTGTTAACCAGATAGTTAGCTAATGGATCTTGGCTTTGTGCCCCTGATTGAGTATTATAAAAGGGATAAGACTCCATATTATCTGCATAGGGGTCTTACACCATTTCTTCCTGCATAACTACATTACTAATCCTTGGATTGTACATGAGTCCACTATGAGTGTTGGAATACATGTTGGGATCCATAGTTAATGATTTGTGATAAATGGTCAAAGAGTTAGACAAAATCTCAAAAGGAAAAAATCTAAAACAGATGATGTTCCCACTTGGTCTAGATTTTTCAAAAGGATCAAAAGATTTATTTAAAGATTTTTGAGGAAACAAGCTAGCATAAAGTATCTAATGTTTCACTATTCACACAAAGATAAGCAAGTAAATGAACCAAAAAATCAAAATGCCAAACTCTATGGTCAAAGTGTTTCAAATTAGTCTAATCTAGAAATTTAAATGTTACTAGGTCTTTTGGCCAAATGTGGCATCAAAAGCTAGGCTCAAACAAGGCATGTGTTAGAACTCTTGGCCAAATGGTGTCAAAATCTAGACTTTGAAATAGATGAAAGTTTTAATCTAACGGAATTGAAACACTTATAATAAATACTAGGCATTTGATTCTTGGACATGAACTTGATCAACTAGTTATAAGGTATGAAACAAAAGGCACTTTTTAGAGAGAGTTTATTTTCTCACAAAAAATAGTATAAAACTTGGTTATTTTGACAAACAATCTAGACAAAGGTGAACAATATAACTATGCTTTAGACAAAGGATCATAAAAATACACTCAGATTGGTTTGAAAATGTAGGAAAAAATTTAGAACTCTATGCAAGAGGGTCTATGAAATAATTTTTGAAATGTTTTGGGTAGCATAACAATGCTATACTACCCAAAAGGCATGAAAAAAGTTTGTTTCAATGACTCTCTAAGGCAAAGACATTTTTCCACAATTTTTATGGCATAACACTACTTTTCTTGACTCACAGTGCAAGTGTTTAGCACAAAATAGCTCAAGTCTATCAAGTGATGACAATTATTATGAGTCTTAAACAACCTTCAACCCAAATTGGAAATTAAACCTAAGTTCCCTCAAGTTTAGTGAAAATGGAAAACCCACTTAACACATCAACCCTACGAGCTTGTAAAGGGGAAAATTTGAATTTAGATTATAAGTGAAGGACTTAAACAACTTTGGTAAAGGTCTAGACTCAATTGGGCAACATAACTATGCCAAAGTGGATGATATGAATCTAAAGATTTGATGAACTTTGAACAAAGGAAATTGATGATCTCACGTGGGCAACATAATGCCTCTTTATTCAAAGGAAAATTTAAACTATGTGTTTAGTTTGAATTATTTATTTACACCAAGTTTTGAATCTAAACAAGACTTTAATCTAGGATAAGACCAACTAATTAATCTCCATTAGATCCTAAACTAACAAAGTTGCTTGGTATTATTGGAATCTATCAATATAAGTCATTTTAGAAGATTTTAAGTGTTCATCCAAAAGTAAATACACATTATATAGTAGGGTTTTTACACCCCCCTTATCTCAAATGAAATTACTATGACATGGGCCTCGAGACACACATTGCACCAAGAATACCTTATGACAAGTGGGGATTTGTCTAATATCTAACAAGCTTCTGAATGATCTAGGGGAATCAATTGCACAATGACTTTCATGTCAAACAATGCAAAAAAAATCATGGATTTTGGGTTTGTGTCACTTGGCTTGTTGCAAAAAGGTGTAGTCTTTTTTGAAACCATTACATCCTACTAGTCACTCAATTTAGTACAATGTCCAAAGTGCCACTATATCCCATGTGTAACTCCAAAGGAGCCAAATGAATTAAATGCTAGGAGATGAAACCTTAGGTCAATGCTTCCTTAAATAACTTGTGAGAGGTGATGAAGTCCCCGTCGCAAGCCAAGTTTGTATAAAAATAAAGAAAGCATGAAATTAGAAAGACTTTAGGGTCATTTTCAAGGTCACTCAAACTTTGATGAGTTTTTGGGGAGTGATTTAGATGAATTTCTTTCTAAGCCTTGGACTAGGCTACTTGCAATAGGAATGATGCTTTTGATTCCAAGGGTTCCCTAAAGGGGACAAATGGAAGAGCATACATGCAACATTCCTCTTTTTGCCAAACAAAATCTAATTAAATAACTATTGCAAACAAAAATTGATAAGTGTGTTTAATTTTAAGCCCAAATGAAATATTTGTTGGTGTTCATTTGACCCCTTAGTCTTAGTTGAAAACTTTGAAAACATTCACCATAAACATCTTACAAAAAAAAAAAAAAACTTTATTAAACATCAAAACAAGGTTTTGAATTGATTTTTAAGCTTGAAAAAGGTGATTTAAACATGTTTTTATCAAATGTCAAGCTTGGTCCTATAAAAAAAATGTTAGCATGCCCTTTAGATTTGAAGCTCTTTTTGTTTTAAAATATTGAGCTTTGGAAAAATAGGTCTTGAGTATGTGTTTTAAGAAAAACATAGAGACCGACGTTAGCTATATACAACCATAGATACTTACTTTAGCTAATCAATGTTGGTTATCTAACCAATATCAGTTATACCAATGTGACCATCTCAATAAGTATATAATTAATATTGGTTTTTCTAACATCTGATTAAGCTATGTAACTGATGTCAGTCTTACTTGTTGACATTGGTTACTGTGTAAAATCATTCAATTTTTTTTAGAAAGCCTCTTCTAGGCTTGTAAATGCTAGTCTACATTCACAATCATCGCAATTACTTTGAAAATATTTCCTTCACATTGGATATGATTTTTTGGTGTTGTTTTGGAAATGATCTCCTTCAAGTGTGAGATGCATCTAGTCCCATCGGGCATGCCATTATGTGATTTAAGAATTTGACTCAAGAGAGGATGGTTAGTATGATGTTAGTTCCAAAATGAAAACAAAATGAAATAAACACACTAATAGCATAACATCTCTATGTCTAGATACTAGGGAGAGCTTAGTTAATAAAAAAAATGATAAACACAATTAAAAAGTAAGGAATCTAACACAAAAATTCCTTCACCTTCCTTGGATGCTCTAAATGCCTTTGTAGTGGTGGCTTGCTTGGCTTGTGCTCATGAATTCTTCATCAAAGGAGGCTTGGCTATCTCCTCTTTTCCTTGGCACCTTTGGATTTGGCTTGGCTTGGCTTGGCTTGGAATAAATTTGGCATGGTAACACTAATTCTAATGGATTTTGGAATCATTTGTGCATTATAACTTTTTACCAAAATAGCTTAAAAATAATGTTCTTAGTCTCTCTATTTATAAATATTTGAGAGTGATTAGAATCAACCTGAACTATCCATCCTGAGATTGAGATGTGTGGTTGAGGATTAATTCAATTTTTGGAATTATGTTTGTAATTATCCTCATCATGACATTTAATGAAGGTACAATTAAGAGGCATAGAGAGCATCATAGAAGGCATTGATGAGGCATGGGAGGCATGAATCTTGATATTTGTGGCATTTATGGCCTAGGAATGTCTTCCTAATAAATGAGGTCACTTGATGATGTAGTTATTCAATATTCATTTCCAAAACTAAGTATTCAGTAAGTTTTCATGGAATTATTAATTAGGCCTTGATTTAGATTAATCAGCTCTTAAGCATGTTTAAGCACTTTATGTAAAAATTACTCAAATTGATCAAAATGCCTTGTTATTGGTCCAAAATTTGACTAGATTAGAATTGGAACTCCATGTCAGATGTGTTGGAACCATTATCCCATTTAGGATGCTAATGAAAACAAATAACAAAGGCACATGTCTCATGCAAGAGGCTTGATAGGAAAGAGTAATCTAGAGCACCTAGGACCAAATTTGGCATTTTGACTCGAAATGATCTAATCAAAGTTAGCTAGTCCATAAATTACATTGCACCATTTAGGGATACCCTAGAAAAATTTGACACTTGAATATGTTAGTTTTGCATCATTTAGTGGTTTTTAGTGTTTTTAGGCCAAATTGTGAATTTTAAGTGGAAATTGGCCAAAATCCTAGTTGGAAGTTATCAGTGGCCAGATTTAGGTGTCTACACTTTTTATCGATGCAACCGAGTTGTCCTTTGATAGTTTGCTTTGGACAATCATGATTCCTAGCTGAAGCATTGGAGAGAGGTTCACAAATAAAACTTGGAGATGTGAATAGGGTAATTGGAGGGTGATAATGCCCCCAAATTGGGATAAGGGTGAATTTTTCTAAGTCTATTGAGAGCTCAAAATCTAAATTGAACAACTCTAATGTATCATAATATAGCCAATATCACCTCAGTCAAATAATATAACCACATCAACTCTTAATAATAGAAAATAGTGCTAAGTCCATTGAGGGTAGTGAATCTTGATCACACTAATAAAATAAACCAACTAATGTAAAAATTAAAATCTCAAACATTGCATCTTGGTAGGGTTGGTGCGTGAAAACTGTATAATGTGAATAATAGATTTGTGATTTAGTGCATTTTCATGGCATATGCACCTCAAATGTGTCTCAATTTGAAATATATATAAAAATTTAATCTCTACTATATAAAATATGTATCACAAATCTAAAAATCTCCATCCCAAATTTGTGCCGAATGTTTACAATTATCTCCCATGTATATATCTGAATCATGTAAAATGAATGAAATTTTGCCATTTTTATCAACTATATGTATGTGGAATCATGTATCTATGACATGCCCCCCATTTTAGGTGAGGGGAATGAAAAAGTGGTAGGCGTAGACACTCAATTCTCACCATTACCATATAAAAATTATAAGTCTAAACAACTTCTTGCAATAACACAAAAATTAGACCAAAACCATCAAAATGTTCTGATTTATCTACACACATCATGTACAATTCTTGATT